>BPLR01018959.1:0-58154 GCA_021605095.1 Caerostris extrusa
AAAGGTCCTATTTGCTTTCGTCATTAAATAGGACTTTATTCCAGTACGTTTCGGGTTTATTTGTTATTGGTTTTGCGAATGAAAGTCTAAGCTTTCTGTTTTTCGCACTAACAAAAAATGTTTTACGGGCAGAACGCCCATGTAGTCCAGCTTTTCTGCAAACTCGTCGAACAGTTTCAGGTGAAATTGAAGTAGACAACTTTTCATTCAATTCTGCAGAAACTTTTACAGCACTCAAACGTGGATTTTTCACAAATTTTCTAATAATAAATCTCTCATCACCTTAAGTTAACTTTCTCGGTCGACCTTTTCTTACCTTGTTTTCAATCCTATTTTCTTCTTTAGATCGTTTTATCACATACTGCACTGTAGAATGGGATAAATTAACTATTTTAGCGATATTTCGAATTGATTGACCTCTACTATGGTGAAAATTATCGATTTTCAAATGCTGTTTGTAATTTCTTTACCACTGCGAACCAATTTTAAATAATAAATAGAATATCATGAATTAAACAAATAAAAATGAAAGCAAACGATTTTTTTTTAAATGCCACCACAATGTAAAAATTAAAAAAAGCGGGAATTCTAATTTTGATTCCATCCAAAAATATTTTAGTGTACGAAGACTTTTGTGAGATTGTCACTTTTTGATTATTGATTCTTTAAAAAGTAAATTTTTAGTATGTTTTAAAATATTTCATGCAGTTTTGTTAGGAATGGATTATAGATCTAATAATTAAATAGCCATTCGGAAATATTCATTTTAATTAACGGATAGAGCCCTATTTAATGTAACTTTTTCATCGCAGTTCGAGTAATTGCGGTTTTAAAGCTAGATGCCTTGAATGCGGAGAGGAACACTCTCGTAAGGACTGTCAACTTCAAGGAGCATCAACTGTGGTCAGTAAGGACACATTGCTGCCTGACTAATTAAGATTAAGACTCATTCCACCAAATACGGTACCATTCCAAAATTCATCCCTGCACGATAGGTCACACCTAACTTCTCCTATGCCGCGGCTGCTTAGAATATTACTCCACAACCAACCAATACTGACTCTTAATTTTACTGATATCACCCAAAATCAACTGGGACCACTATTGAGCTTACAAAACCAAGCCCAATTTATTCAAAAATCTCTCCTCATAATGACAGTTTAAATGACATGGATGGACATATCCATCAATTAAGTAACGCCAATAAGGTATTCATTAATGGCCTGGCATCTCAAATCCCCACCAATGCTCCGTAATGACCCAGTTGATTTCTGGACTCCGCATTTGCCATTGGAATTCTTGTGGTTTATGGGACATGACTGCTTTTGTTAATAACTATCATCCAGATTTAGTACTGCAGGAAACACAGGAAACACACAATGGGGTACACTTTTTACTTTTACTCCACAAGTTATTTGCCGTCACTCGTTATTTGCTACTCCTCAACTCATCGGGATCAAATCCACACTAGTCTCTCTCAATTTTCCTCATCTTCCCCCTCTCGCAATAGCTTCTGTATATGTTCTGTATATACGGCATTGCTACCACTAACACTCTTTTCTCCCTTAACAATAGTGTCATACTGCATGGGGACGTCACAATAAAACTTTAATGTGGAAATCATTGCACCTAATACTAGAATTGGAACTAACACCACATCTATCATTGATTTTGTAGTAACCAATAATTTTCACTTGACTCATTCTATTTCCTCACTGGATGAACTCTCCTCTGACCATAACCCAGTTGTTATTGATTATAAGCTTCATTATCTAAATTTTAATATTAATTCTAATGTCACCACTTGCTGGTCTAAATTCTCGGATATTCTTGATGCTCCCATCCCATTCAATAACCCCTCTGATATTGAACATGCAAAATCTCTGAATTAACTGATAAAATCCTTTCTGCCCATCATGTAAATATGGGCCCTCATAGTATAGTCACTCCCCATATAATGCCCTCGTAGTAAAAATCTGTATAATCATCATCAGAATATCTTACGCAGAGCAGTAGTATTACCGTGCTCAATAACTCGTTCTCCTCGAAGGCGCGTGGCGCATCAAGTAAGCTTGTAAGGTGTGCTCTGTGTGTAACGCGTTGAGAACTCGTACGCTTCGAAGACATGTCATGTGTGTGAGACGAGTAGCACGTCTCAAAGATGTGTTCGTAGAGACTGAGTATAAGAACATTTTCGAACTGCGAAAGTTGTGTTCATCCTTAGCAGCGAACGGATCTTACAAGATTTATTTTACCATCACGTCTTGGAAGTCATTCGGTTGTTAACACAACTTGGAAATGAGTTAGTTGTTAGCATGATAATATGCCGACATCATTACGAAATTATAAATGTACATATGATGCTGTTGGAACAGCCTACAGGCCTCCAAAACGGAAACCTGTAAAAGAGTAATTCATTTATGTTACAATTTGACATTAAAAATTCAAAAATATAAAATTATTCCGACATCGACTCAGGCTTTTGTTCCCAAGTTCGGAATTTTATGTCATCATATAGAAATTCAACTGAAATATATCATAAATAGCATGACAATTTGTTTCCGACATCGACTCAGGCTTTTGTTCCCAAGTTCGGAATATTATGTCACAAGTTCGGATTTTTTTTTTTTTTTTTTTTTTTTTTTTTTTGTTCTAAAAATTTTAAAAACATACAATTGTAATAAAATCATTTCGTTATTCCATGAGATGGGGCTGATTTCGCAGCCTGAAGAAGCACTACCCACAATAATTAAAATATCAAACACAATAATTATTATGCGCAGTGCTCTTCAGGCCTCCATAAGGAAGGTACTTGATCTTTATTTATAAAATACAAAAATACAATAAGGAATCACAAACCATTCAGATTAGCAGAAAGTATACATTCGCAAAGAAAAATATTATATGCTATACAGAACAGAAAAAAAACATTAAGTACACATGTTAATATTGTGATACATAAAAAAAAAAAAAGATATTATATGCTAATCAATATAAAATAATGAATAATTAATCAACATCGCTTTCGATTAAAAAATGTCCATACGATAGAGAATTAATTCCATCATCTGCTAGATACTTTTTATCATAATATGCTGATAAACCTATTTTATTTTGTATTACAGTATGCAATTCATGTTTTTTGAAATTATAGAACATTGCTTTTGTCTTGAAAAAGTTTCTTCTTCCAAAATTTTTCTATAGTATTTTTCTATATATTTTCTATAAGCTGTTTTTTTTTACAATCGAACCCAAAAGAATATGCGTACATTTTAGACTTTAAACCAACGAATTCTCTTATTGGTTCGATGGTTTCACTTTTCAAATATCCTAGTTTTCCTTTGTTTGAGTCATCCTATAAGAAATGGTTTTTCGGATAATTGCTGAAGTCAAATATATTGTCTAAAGTGTTTTTCATGTCTAAAAATATGTCCTTAGTTTGAATCGAAAGATACAACGAGTCTGTGTCCATAGAAAGAATTTCTCCGTACAACTCCTTAAAGTTACGGTCCTTTTCAAAGAATTCTAATATGTGGTGATTTTAATGCCAAGTCAAGGGTCTGGGGACGTAGATTTTAGTAGCAGTAATGACTTCAGTATAGAAAATAATCCAGATTCTCCCCCTACTTTTTGTTCTACAAGGTTCTTTCAAAAAACATTGATGACAATCTTACAATTGAAGTCCAAGATGAGATAACAAATCCAGCAGTTAAGGATTTAAGAATAAATTTAAAAAGGATTAACTGGTTAAAATTAAAATTAAATTAAATCTTGTGAATGAGCTTCAAAGATATATTTAATACTATAATAAATTCACAAAGGCCAATAAAAAAAAACTGAGGAGATTATTCCAAAAAGAAAAATTTTTAACAAATAAAACTAAATCAACCACAGCTTTTGTTCCAGTCGTTAAGACGAAAAATATCGTTACGTCTTCCACCGAGGACACTATTTATTCAATTTTAGAATATCATTTTCCTTTTACGTCGTATACAAAATCTATTACACCAGTTCCTCAAGATAATTTAAATTATATTCCAATTGGGAACGAGGAAATTGAAATGGCGTTAAGTAACATTAAACCAAATAAATCTCCAGGAATAGATAACATCCCTGGGGAAATAATAAAAGAAATTTTCTTTGCCGATAAAAGTTTTGGTTTATTTCAATTTTCTACTTAGAAATGGAAAATTTCCTGTTCCATGAAAGATGACCAAAGTAATTCTTATTCCAAACAATTATTATTAACACATATTAGTACCAAACAATTTGGTTTTAGAAAAATAGATCAACAGTTACTGCCATTCAAAATATAACTAATTTTATTAATGAGGCAAATGATCAAAATTATATTACATGCTTGATTTCTATTGACATAAAAATGCATTTAACTCCATAGATTGGAACATTTTAAACAAAACTCTGCCTGATAGATTTATCTTGAATAATGATACAAATTTAACCTATAATATGGGAGTTCCTCAGGGATCCTGTTTATTAATGATCTTTTGGAATTGGATTTCGGAAGTTATATAAATATTCAGGCTTTCGCTGATGACTTGATCATTATGATGAAAGAAATAGATGGATTAAAGATAATAACTTACAAATCAATTATAATAAAAGTAGCTATATTATTGTTTCAAACAAAAATTTTCTCATATTCCTTCTCTTAAAATCGATACTCAATTGAGTTGAAATATTTAGGTATTATAATAGATAATAAATTAACATCTTAACTATATTAAAGATAAAATAAATTAAATAGGTATTGTAGAGCTAATTGGGGTCTTGATCTAGAGTAAGAAAAGATATTTATGATAAAGTCTTGGAAAAAAATAATCATTTACGGGCACGAGATTTGGTACAAAGGAACAGTTAAATAGGACATAAAAATCAAAATTTATATAAATTAAGAATTTTTAATCAAAACGTTACCGTAGAAGATAGAGACTCCAACTATCAAACCACCTTGGGAGGCATAGTTACCTTCAACGATTTTTCAAATAATTACACTATTTACTGATGGTTCTAAAAGAAATGATAAAACAGGCTGTGCACTTTATAAATGGAAAAGAACAGTACAAAAAAATAATACGAATAAGTGATCATGCCTCCATCTCACGGCAGAAATTATATTAAAAGTAATAACCTAACAAATATTATTACCGTATCAGTATTAGAGGTTTTAAATCATATGAATAACAAAGAGGAAAATACATGTGTATTAAAAACAGAATGGATAAAAGGGACCGTAGGAAATGAATGCGCAGATAAGTATGCGAAGGAAGCAACTCTGAAGGATTTAATTGACGTAAAAGTAAAAATTAAAATATCTCAAGTAAAAAAATTAATAAATAAAAATATAGATAAAATATGGCAACAAAACTGGACTCAAACCACAAAACCTAGAGCCTTATATGAAATTTTTCCTAGAGTGAATAGAAATAGAATAAATGGCGATTTCTTTCTGAGATCTCACGGAGTTTTTGCAACTATCAATCAAGATTCTTTTCTAAATCTAGTATTTGCCAATGCGGCGAAGATGAAGAAACTAGACGTCATCTTCTCTATAACTGTAAGATCTTTAAAAAGGACCGACAAAATTTTCCCCCTAATTACCTTCAGCTTTCAATTAGACAACTTTTAAATTTTAACAAAGTTAGAACAACTGTTAGAGGAATTCTGCAGAAGAGACTGCAACAAAATTTAGAAAACACCTAAAAAAAAAAGTCCAGTCAGTCTTCTATTTTATTACTTTTTTTTTGGCCTTGTTTAGACACGGAAAGTTTCCGTCCCTTGCTTTTTTTCCCTATTTAATTTCAAAATTTGCCTTAATTGATAGTTTCGGAAGAGGCTTTCCGGTTAAAAATTTGATATTTTCATAAGGACGTACAGTTCGGGATTGCTGTCGCAACCCCGGTCTGAAGTGCCCAAGGGCGGAGCGGTGATAAAGTCAACTACTTACAATTGGCAAAGAGCTCGACCACCAGTCACTGTTCACCACACTGCGCGACCAAGGCACTCCATCAAGTCGACCAATAATAGAACCCTATTTCAATGAAAATCATAAGTGTACAAACACTTTTGGGAGCCACTGCATATTCATTTTAAACGCTTTAAAATTATTTCTTTCTTTCAATTGCACTTGATCAAAGTCGCACGATCTAGCTGTCTACCTGTACATTTTTCTACCTTCGCTCAAGGGACCCATCAGATAATTATAGATAATTTGAAAAAAAAGAAATTAATCTTCGCTTAGAGTTTGATGATATATATCAAACTCTAAAATAATAGTCTGATGTAGGAAACGCTGTTTTATACAAATTAAATGCAAATAAAAAATTGACAGACTGGAATAAAAACACAACACAATAATACTGGACAATAATAACAATACAGAAGAATAAAAAAATGTCTTCACCCTAGCAATTTACATTGGTTACATGTTAATTCAAAAATGTATAACTTTTCTATCATTGTTTTAATCAAATACTGAATATTGAATCTTATGTTCTACGGAATTGACTTTTTTTTTTTTAATTCAAAAAGCTGCAAAATTCTTCTAGTGTCTCTCTTCACAGGGATTCTTTAATTAAAAGTTCCCCAAAATTTAATTGACAAAAAACTACAAAAAAAAAATGTACAATTCTTTTAAATCCCCTAACCATATTTTTACCTAACTTATCATTAATGAAAATTTGAATTACCTATTCAAACCACCAGAATTACCTAGAAGTAATTAATTTTAAAAAATATAATAATTGTAAATTATTTAAATATTTATAATACATATATAATCCATGTTTCTTGTGGAATAAATGGAATGATATTCAATCTCACAAAATTGATATTGTATGCAGAATAAAAATTTTGAAAAGTTTTAACTGTGATTTATAAAAAAAAAATTTACATTTGGTTGTTGAATACCAGGATTCATTTTCAATCTTTTATTAGATGGCTGATCTTGTGATGAACCCATTAGAGATGTTGGTCTTATATGAATATGTTGAGGCTGCAAAAAAAAAAAAATAGAGTTACAAATAAAAAATATTTATTTAAAATTTTGATGTGTGGATTATAAACTGTTACTTATAATATGTGTCTTTCTTTTGTGAAAATTTCACAAAAATCAACTCTATAAAATTGTTGCCTACAAATGTTTTCTTTCTCAATAAAGATTGACAAAATTTCTCAGAAAGAAAATTACGAATTTTATTAAACATAATAGCTGAGAACATTGAAAGGAAACAATCCTTATCAGTGGCAGAGAGGACAATGAAACTGCTCGGCATTAAATTGAAAGAATTAAGAATGCTTTAGAAACAAACTAATAATGCGCTGTCATGTAAATCAAAATTTTTATCTCTCCAACAAGTATAAAGATTATAAAACACTAAAAAATGGGAGTTTTTTAATTTTCACCATAATTTTTAAATGCCTAACTTATTTCCAGTTTTCATGGTTTATAGCAATTTTTTTTTTTTTAATTCTTTTGAAAATTAAAAACATTCTGTTACATATGAAAAGTGAGAGAGTGAAAAACAAAGCTGCATATTCTAGTCAACTGCAGAGCACATGTAACTGCAGATTTTTACTATATCTTTTACTTTTTCGGTTTCAAAAATTATACTCTGCATGTTTTATGGAACTCTCTAAACTATAGGCAGAAAAAATACAAAAATATTTTAATGGATTTAAATAACAAAATATACCAATTATTATATACCAATTTCAAATTTTAATTTTCATATTTATCCAAGTATTTGATCATATCTGATTTATTTACTTATCCAAAATTGATAAATTATCTGATTACCTAAGCAACATGCAAATATTTATAAATAAGCAAAACAAATGTATTTCCACGTAACTTATGATACATGTATATATATATATATATATCATTATTCTTTTAGATTGGTAATTTTTATTTCATTATCTTCATTATTTTGATTTTTTTTTTTTTTTTGCAGAATTTATATGGTCCAGAAATATGCATTTATAGAAATGTTATTTAAAAAACATTGAGATATTTAATTCAAAAAGTTAGTTGTTTAATTTCAAATCTAAAAAAATGCATTTTATATATAAATAGAAACAAGAAAAATAAATTCATTTACCTGAATTTGATTTGTAGGTCCTGATATAGAAGGTGGGCCTTGTGTTGAAATTGGTGTTTCTGATCTACTATATGTTTGCCTTTGGTTAGCAGAATTAACACGATTCTTGAGAACAGAAAATATAAACTATATACAATAATTATAATACATAATTTTATCTAAGTAAAAATTCAAAAAAATTTTAATTAAAGTTAAAAAATTTGTCTATTTTTTAAAAAATTTAAAGAGCAGAAATAATTTAAAAATCAATGCAAAACATATGAAAAAATTTTTTTATAAAGCAAGATACTACTAATCACACAGTTATTCTATGCAAATTAATTATTTAATCAAGAAAAAAGATTTTCAAGAATTAATTATAATTTATTTAATAGAAAAATAAATTTAAAAAAAATAAATTTCCAACCTACATCTAATAATGCCAAAATTCAAAACTCAAAAATCAATGCAACAACTTAACAGTTCAATGCAACACTTTTGTTAGTAAACAATTTTAAAAGGGGGAATAAATATGAATGACTAATAAATAATGAAATTCTCCATTTGTAAAGCATTGGTGCTTATAACTACTCTTTTTATATATGTATCTGTAATGAAATTTAATTTTGTCAATTAAATATAAAATTAATATTTTATGGTTCAAGTAAGCTATCATGGTTTGTGGTTGACCAAATTGGAAATGGTATATGAGTGTTTACTTTTGTAAAAGGGATCACATAAAAAGTTTTGAGAA
Organism: Caerostris extrusa; assembly: GCA_021605095.1. Taxonomy (NCBI): domain Eukaryota; kingdom Metazoa; phylum Arthropoda; class Arachnida; order Araneae; family Araneidae; genus Caerostris; species Caerostris extrusa. The sequence continues at coordinate 8,857 of BPLR01018959.1, forward strand.
CCACAGTTGTAAAAGATATAAATTAGAATTTAAGACAGCTTTTAACAGTTAGTTTCAAAATATTTAATCTGTAAAAATAATAAACAAGAACAAAAAAATTTACCCATTCATTATTTTTTAGTATAATAGTATCTTTTAATTTAATTGATACTTACTACTTGTCCTTGTGTAGCTGCATTCTGCCTTGATGCCATTTCTTGTGATATAGGAAAATTCCAAGCATCTTCAATACATGGCAATTTGGGTTGCCTTGATAAAAAAAAAAAAAAAATAAAAAAAATTAAGATAAACTATTGATTTTATATGTCAATGAATAATATGATCCTCTTGATTTTTAATAGCAAGAATTAATAACTAAGAAGAAAACTTTGAATATTTTAATAAAAGCTTAGGTATTTTTACAAAATATTATTAGACTGTAAATGATATCTGATGAACTTAAATAATTTTTATTTCATAATGTTTAATTTTTACCAAAGTTTCCTTCAAAATAAAATAAATTTCATATCACACAGATCTTTCATATAGAAGTTTATCTTTTACAATATTTATCTAGAACACTTGACAGAAAATTATATCTACTTCAACAAAACTTTAATAGTGCTTTACAATTTACAAAATCATAACTGATACTATACTGTTAAATACTTAAATAAAAAAAAATTATACTAATCAAAGATCAATTCCTTAATTAGAATTTTCACTGATGATAAATACATAAATTTACCATGAATATAAACAAAATGATTTAACATAAGGAACACTGACAATGAAATTTTTCTTGGGCTTTTTGTTTTAAGATAAAAATTTCATTTAAACTTCATTAACTTGTGTAATGATTCAACCTAACAGTTTAATTTTAAAAGCTTCACAAAAATTTCCAGATTAAAATATGGTAAGAAAACACTGCAAAATAATAAATTAATATATATTAGATTCCTGATAATCACTTTAGCAGTTACCAGTGCATGTAATACACTGACATGTAAAACTTGAGCAGCAATGTAATTTATCAGCTGACAGCCATGAAATAAAAGGAAAGCGGCTGTTGCAATCACTATAATGAGCACACAATTCAGTAGAAAGGTAACTTGCATGTAAATATCAAGTAAAAAATGTTACAGGTGACCTGAAGACACAAGTAACACATGCAGTCAGAGCAGAGGATATTCATGCTCAGTGCAAAATTATAATAAACAAAGGACAAAAGCATATTAACGGCATTCTCTGCAAGTTCAAGTGAACTCATATGTACAATGTGATAAGAAGAAACCATCAAGATGATTTTAAACATGGTACAATAATCAGCAAGCTTCAAGAGAAGCGTAATGTGACAAATAGAGTCGAAGAGTTTTGAATTGACAAAAGTGTTAATCAATGAGTTTGGAAAGCCTTCTAAAGCACATGTGCAGCTGTAAGAAAGGTTGTCAACTGTCAGGCAAGAAAAGCAAATCTAGTGATTGATAGACATGTCTCCTGCAGGCGAGAAGAGATCAATACCAATCAGTGGGCAACATTGTTCAGCACAATAGGAATATGAGAGTTGTGCTTTTAGCCAGGTACCTTCATTAAGATAGTTCCTTCATCCACCAATGAACAATGAATCAATATTTCAAGCATCTTCACAAAGAAAGTGTTTAAAACTAAACCAGCAGTAAAACATGTTTTTTAAGAATTTTAGAATCCATACTACATCATCACGAACATAAGTGAATTTTATGCCATTGGCAAATATGCCAAATTCATTCAGATTCTTGGTATTGATTCATTCCGATGAATAAACACTATAAGAAGGTCTCATTTATTTTAAATAACTGTAGCTTACAGCCAATATAATTATCTGAACACTATAACATTATATATAATGCATTCCAATAAAGAATATAGTATTTATTTAAAATATTTACCTTTGATTATTACTGGAAGTTGTAGAAGTAGAAGTAGCAGAAGCAGCGCCAGTAGTGGTGGTGGTGGTGGTGGTGGTAGTACTGGTGGTGGTAGGAGTTGTAGTAATATTAGTAGATGTAGTGGTAGTAATAGCAGAAGTTGTAGCAATAGTAGACGTAGTAGAAGTAGTAGACGTAGTAGAAGTAGAAGTAGAAGTAGTAGTAGTAGTACTACTAGTAGTAGTAGTAGTAGCAGTAGTAGTAGTAGTAGTAGTAGTGGTGGTGGTAGTAGTAGAAGTAGTTGTAGTCGTCTGATTTTGAAGAAGTTTTACTCTCGATGCAAGATTTGGATTTATTGGACCTGAAAAGGCATAAAATATATCTTTCTATTTGTTTTATAGTATTTAATAATAAGTTTAATGTGGCATAGCAATTACATAAGTCTTTACATAGAAATGCATTATGCACAAATTATTACATTAAAAATTATTTTAAAACAAACAAATCACTTTCCATTAGTTATCTTTTATAAGTAACTACACATAACATCAAAATATACTTAAAACTTCACCACCTTGAAACATGCATTCAATATGAATGGAATTTTTATTTAAGTTTTAGACAACTCATATGTTTAAGGAAAAGTTTCTGCTAATAAACCAAACTAATTAATTTAAATAAATCAATATAGACATTTCTACATAGTATAATCATTATTTCCAAATATTAAAAAAATTACCTATTTGATTTTGACCTAGGTTTATTTTCTAGTGAGCAGAAATAACATAGATTTTAATATCCTGAACGTCATTCCTATATAAAAATTTGCTATCTATATCCTTAGAAAGACATTAAAATTTCACACTGTTTGTTGATTTCTAGAATGTATTTAAGATTGCATTCATAATTTTATTTAGATCTGTCAATTAAAATTCATCTATTCTAATGGAATACAATTGATTTAATATTTTAAAAAATTACATCTAAAGAAGTCAAGTAAAATTAAATTATGGTTTATATAAATTTGAAAGCTAGTAAATTTTGCTCATTAGAATGACTGAGTAAGAAAAAAAACTGATTACAGAGTTCTTATAAGCATAAAATAAATCAATGAAAAATCTGTTTAGTTCAAATCACTAAAAATGTAAGAAAATTAGTAATTATCCATTATTTTTATCTGGTCTTTATTATTAAGTTTAGTGTTTTAAAAATTTATTGCACTTGAGGATTAATAAATTTTTCAAATTTGAATTTTAAAAAAAAAAGGAATTAAAAAAATTTTTAAATTAGTAAGAAATACTTTTAAAACATATAGTCTAATTGATTAAAATGCCTCTTTATAAGTCATATGTTAGTATTTCAAGAATTTTACTTCACGATTTTATTTGAAAAAGTGTACAAATAAATTGTATACCTTTTCCTGCATTTGCATTAACATAGCATTTCAAAGCATCTTGTGACTGATTGCAATTTTCATACAGTATACCTAAGTTTGTCCACCCTGGTGTATGACTTTTATCCAATTGAACTGCACAAATATAAGCCTGTAGAGCGTCCATCGGCTGATTTTGCTGCTGGTACAATACTCTAATAAAAAAATAAATATAAACAAATTTGATGCTATAAAAAATTGCATATCAAGAATAAAATCAATGCATTTATTATAAAATATTCTCTAGAAAATAATAACTGGATTTATGGAAGACATATCAGATGTTTAGTGCAGCAAGAGGAGATGGAGACTGTAGTCAAAAACCTTCATTTAGAATGAAAGTTTATTGAGTTAACAAATAATTTTTTTCCTTCATGCAAAAAGAATCAAATGAAAAATCCCCAATGCGAGAGCCAGTGATGATAAAAATCAGTCTTTGATAATTGGTTCTCCAAAAAAGAATCTTGCGTTTCTTAGGGTATGTTATTAGTGACGAACATTAATAAATGTATATTAAAAAATCTTTCATTGAAGGAAAATATGTTTGAAACCCCTTTAACAGGAAAGTGAAACATTATACTTTATAATAAGTTTTAATTGAACTTATGCTACTACAATAATGTGATATTACTACAATAAAATGAAGTAAAATATTTTTGCATTTTTTTTTATTTGCAAACTAAATATTTTTGTATGGTTCGACACATTTTTTTAAAATAAGTTGTTAATTGAGAAAAAATGCTAGATTTTTTTAATGGTACAACTGAAAAGATATATATCAATTCTAAACACAATTTAAAATTAAGAAGTGTTTATGAATTTTTAATGGTGTATTTTAAATAATTTATGTAATTTTATTTAATAACTTTTAATTAGAGTACATTCAATAAAAACCATCATTAATTACTAAATTAGAAAAGTATACATTCATGCAATCACACATGTGTAATTAACCGTATATTAATTTGGCAAGTTTTATTAAGAGAAAAATAAATTAATTGAAACAAAGTTGTGCACATATGGCAGACATAATTATCTGCCTGAAAATGAATAATTGATTCTGAATGTAAAGGTACTTCACAAAGGTGAATAATAATAATAAAAAAAAACTTTGATATTATTCAATAATAACTAAGCATATTGAATGAAAATAAAAGACTTAATGAAAACTCCTAAGAAGAAAATACTTTAAAAAAAAAGGGGAAAAATACACTAAATTTAAAATATTTTTAATTAAAAACATATCATATTCATGAGATATAAGAAGTGACAATTACCCTATAGAGCACCATGTATCAGCATTTGCCTCCGCTTTGTCCACGGAACTGCGATAGGACACAAAAGCATCATGCACTTTTCAAGACTAGCGTAACAACGACCTAGAAAATAAAGACTCTGACCATTTGAAGAATCAGCTTCTATAGATTTCTGCAAATAATGAAGAGCAAGAGCTTGTCTTTGAGGCTTTTCACCAAGAGATTCAACAGTATGATGCATCCATCCTAAGATTAAAAGGTAATATTTTTAAAAGAAAGCATACAGATTCACTTAAACACTTAAAAATTAGTGTAAAACTAAACAGAAAATAAGGATAATTAATAAACCAGAAAACTGTGAAGGAGAATAAATAATCACCCAATTGTCTTGATATTTCTGCTCTTAAATGCTGAGATATATCTTTCTGATCTAAAAGCTGCTCATAGGCTTCCTTTGCTGCTTTGTGTTTCCCTATTGAAATGAACAATTAGCTCTCAGCAATTAGTTTCTAATAAACATCTTATGATGTTAATAAAATATGCATATTAAGATGGGAATTGAAACTTGATAAAATAAAACATGCATTTATATATATATTTCACTAATACTTAATTTTCAAGTAAAACTGCAAGTGCTTCTATGACTAAGATGCAATTATTTAAATTAAAGAACTTAGCATATAATTTTTAGCAGCTTAGTTTGTCAGATCATTATATATATATATATATATATATATATATATATATATATATATATATATATATATATATATATATATATATATATATATATACATATATATACATATAATATAACCAGAAGAAATATTTTCCATTTTCAGGAACTATCACAACATATTTTTTTTAAACTGAACTGATCAAGAAAATACATAAATATAAAAATTAAATTTAAAAAAACATGTATCAATTATCAAGAATTTCAAAAGCATTAACACTCTTCAATTGGTATGTAAATCTCGATTTAAAACAAAAAAACGTTTTATATTAAAAATCCTTTAACAATAGAATATTCAAGTGAGACTGTTTAAATTGACTGCATCAAACTAGAGGTAAAAAAATATTACTTACTTTTTCTGAAGACAAGAATTCTAATAAAACACTATGTTTCATAAAAAAATTCTAGAGAACAACTATTGCATAGATGACATAATATTTAAATACTTAATTATTTTTAAGTAAGAATTTAAATCTTCAATTTATTAACTGAATAGCTATAAATAAGCAACTGCTTTTACAAGCAATATATTATGATCTTTTATTGGTAATATAAAATAAACTGAATGAAATATTGAAGTTAATTTAACATTTAAAGAGGAGAAGCTAAGGGATGATAATATTTTAAATTGTTAAGGGGGTGGTGCATAATAGGTAGAAAAAGATGCATATTTAAGTCAGATTTAATATTTTAAAGTCTATAAAAAATGCATTACTGCATACATGTATATTAAAATATGCAGAATAAAATCTATTGTAGTCAAATTGTTCAGAAAAGTTATTTAAAAAAAAGTTGGAAATTCTTACTTGTACTTCAAGCAGGTGAGCGATGTGAAAAGTAACTATAAGAGAAAAATACATTTTAAAACAAGTATAAACAAATAAATAATATGAAATTCATTTTATTGAACAAGAAGCAAAAATTTATAGATTATGGTTTAGATTAGAGCTACCCCATGAAATGCTAAATTTTCTTAAAACAGTTAGATTTTTATGTACTTAATATTTTAAAATCACAATTAAATAAAAATAAATAAAATATGAAGGCAGTATTTAAATCTAGGATGCACAGGCTTATAAAGGCCATGGCTATGCACATGCAAATTCTTCTAATGTATTAAATATAAAAATTATCTTCTAATGCCTATGTATTTCACTTTTTTTAATATAATATAATATAATTGCAAATAGAAAATTTGATGTACGATATTACATTAACTTATTAAGCTTTTTAGTATTTGGTTTCGATTTGTTTTGTAACCAAATGCAAAAGTGAATGATCATATTGTTTAATATATTGATAACTATAATTGTTCATATTTAAAAATATTCCCTTAGAAACATTTGTCTTGATCCAAACAAAGGTAAAGGTATTTTTGCTTCAGAGTCCCAAAGAATAAACTCCTCGTACCTCCAGTTACATAATTATTAAGTATTTAAAATTTTCTTCCAAAAGGAATTACAGTAAAGAAATTAAAAACGAATAATTTAGAATGAGCATCTTGCTCAGGAAAATTTTAAGTAAAATTTTTTTTAAAAATAATAAGTTTATAAATAAAACATTAAGATAGAATTAAATTTACTATGGATTGTTACCCTTTGCACACTGTAGAGATAGAAGTCTGCTCTGGGGTTGGTAAAAGTGGAAGAAGGGATTAAAAAAAAAAAGAGTCTAGTGGGCAGAGCTATCCCTATAAGAGCGTTTCCTATTCATTGGAAAGAAAAGTGTCTAAGTGAACGGCGAGTGCTGTCGTTATGATGAGATGTTTACATTTTTAGCGTTTGTTGACACTTTGGACTTCGGAAAAAAAAAAATTTTGAAAAATTTAGCCAGAATCGAAGGCAAATTTCTTCGGTGCTGGAATAGTTACGAAATTATGACTAAAAGACGGCTCTAAGTCGTTTTCTAAATTTGAATTTGCATGTATTATATAATTAGGTAAATTGATAATTAAAGAATTTTCGGACGTGTATAATTTATTAAAGAAGCAAGATTTACTTCTGTATGGACTAATTTTAGTTTTAATGTTGTTGTTAAGGTTTCTGAGAGTGACTTTTAATGTTGGCTTTCTACTTCGTTGTAATGAACACTGGGTGTTGTTTCTGTATTTAATTTCAAGAGGAAGTTTTTGCTTGGGTGACTAAAGTTGAGTTAGGATGAATTGTAGAGAGCGTTATTGATAAGGCGATCCAAACAATCTTACATAAGCTAATATAATATTTAACAACAATCACAAATATAGGATGTCCCAAAAATTAGGCACTGATTTGAAAAATGAATAAAAAAATAATCAGGAAACAATAGAAATGAAATATTTGCTGCATTGTGGATAAACATGTAAATTTTGTGTCCCAAAATTTTAACACAGAGTTCAGAAATTCGCCAACAGATGGCGCCGGTGAAGTCTGGAAAACTAAAATGGATATTTCAAAAGAATCCACACCATTTACAGAAAGCCATCCTGTAGTCTTAGAACAAAAGTGGAAGAAATCAACTCAAACATTTTACATATGTACATTTCAACAGAAATATATTATTGCAGTCCTACAGTCATTTGTAGATTTTGAAAGAACACCTGATCTTCCGGTGTCCTTATAGAAAAAATATGCTCAATTCAAGATGACATATGCTTACAATACTACATTCATGACCATAAATTAAGGATAATGAAGTTGAGGCAAAGAAAGAGACAGAAGCAAAACAAATTTGACATATTTGTAAAGTCTATTTATTAAACAAAGGTAAAGAGCAAAAAAGATGCTATATGTTTGACATAATTAATAAAAATTGCGATTTTTACTCCCTGGAGCAAATTTCAAAAAAGAACCTACTTACAAAAAACAGTATAACATGGTTAGTATGATGGTTAATATGGAGTATGTCTCCCGGACGATGCAATACAGGCCTTACAACGTCTAGGCATGCTGAGTATCAAATTATCAATCTGATCCTTGGGAATATTACACCACTCATCAAGCATTGCCTTCCGAAGTTCCGGTTGACAGGTGGGAGGGGGTTGACGGGCTGCAATTCGTCGGCCAAGCATATCCCACACATGCTCTATTGGATTCAAGTCCGGTGAGTATGATGGCCAATCCATACGGGTGATATCCTTCAATTGAAGGCATTCGTCTACAATGTTTGCACGGTGAGGACGGGCGTTGTCATCCATAAGCAGAAATTCAGCACCCATGGCGCCCCGAAACAAACGTACATGTTGTTCCAGAATGACATCCCGATAGATGTGGCCTGTCATCGTTACACTCTGAACATGCAGGTCAGTTCTGGAACCAAGAATAATTCCTCCCCAAACGAGCCATCCTGCACCACCGTAACGGTGTCGTTCAATGGTGTTCTCTTGGTGGTAACGGGTACCTGGCGCTCTCCATATGAAAGTCCGGCGAGAATAAGACTGCAAACTAAACCTGGACTCGTCGGAAAACATCCCACAAGACCACTGTTGCGGTGTCCACAATGCATGCTCTCTACTCCAGGTTAATCGCAGGCGACAGTGAGTTGCGGTAAGGGGAACACATCTGACAGGCCTACGAGCATATAGACCAATGTGCCCTAAGCGTCTGTACACGGTCTGAATTGAAACTGTCGTACCGGTAGCTGAAGAGACAGGTCTGATGCTGTGCTCCGTCTGTTTCTTTTGGCAGTAACTGCTAAATACCGGTCCTCATTCGGCGTTGTAACTCGGGGGCGACCTGTGCTGTAACATCTACTCACATTACCATCATCTTGGAATCGTTTCCAAAGCCTGGAGATGACACTCTGGGCGATTCCAAGTTCCTCGGATACTTCCAGCTGGGTACGTCCACATTCCAGTCGTCCGATAATTCTACCACGTAAAAAATCATCCAAATGCTTCCTTTGTGCCATAACTATGCGGTTATTGCACTGAAAGGCTTTTAAAGCGCTTGTGAACAATTTTACTTCTTTGCCACCATTCCTTATATACCCCTCTCTCACACTCTCGTCATTGTGACGTACTATCCGCGCCATCTGGTGGTTTCCTGTAGTTTGCATCTTCTTCTTCAAGATGTGTGTGATAATTCTACAGGTGAAATTTTTATTTTTAGAGTTCAATTTCTGTGTGATTCTGAATTATCCTTAATTTATGGACATGAGTGTATAAAAAAAAATGGCATGATAATCGAAATGTTTGTTGATAATGTTTTGGCTATTCTATTTGACTGGGTACCATCTGGCATGAACCACTATGAGGTCCTAGAGTTCTCCAAGGTATTGTATATCGGTTTCGGTTTGTCGCTTTACGGTCATTTTTCGCATATATTAGACTCATTAGACTGGAACCTACATTTTAAAGTGGATTCCGAACCACTAGCATACATCCATGCCACCGCCAGGATTCGAATCTGAAGGCTGTAGTACCAAAGGACAGAACGCTGGCCACTTGACCATCAGACCACTATTGTATATCGCTACACATTTACGCAGAAATAGTATGCTGCAGTAAATGTGTAGTGTCATATAAATTGGTCAATTAGTCCTTTGGAGGATATGGCAGCTCAAATCAATACTTTTATTTGTTGCAGAGATAATGGAATTGAATATATATTGTGCAACGGAAAATTTACTGTTTTCCCATACACAGAGCAGCAAATAGTGGTGGTGTTTCCTCTTATTTATTTATTTAATATAATTTTTTTTTTTTTTTTTCAAACGGGCTAGTCATTTTTTTGGGAATCCTTGTAGTTTCTGAGTGCAATTTTAAAATGGAACATGAATGTGGCAGTAAATATAAGAGATAAAAAAAAATTAGACGATATACCATTCAAAATAGCATATTACTGAGAAACAATTTGATTTTCTAATTGGTAATAAAATAGTGAAACACCGAATAAACATATTTGTAATATTTAAAATGTTTATTTTTTATTAAACTAAAGCTGTTATATTCCCGTTTTTGACGTTGCTTCAGAATTTGAGAATCTTTCAAAAAAATTGAGTTATATTTTTAAGTAAAATGGATACGTAATGAAGTTGACTACAGTCTGTGTAACCCACTTTAAATATATAAAAGAAATATATATATTAAAAAATTATTTTATTTATTTTTTTGAAGATATTCCTCATTTAAATGATTAAAGCTTTTGACCTATTTTCATGATTTACAGCAGAAAAATATTCTCATTGAAAAAAGTTTCCTTATTAGTCAGAGTTGAATTATTAGTTCCACATTTTTAATTTTTACTTATTAAACTATTGTTAAATTAGCAATATTTTATTTGGAAAAAGCATGTTTCCTGAAAAGGCTATCTAAATTAGTTAAAAGATTGAAGATCCTGGATTGTTATCCTGCAGGATCTGGAGGTCAATCTCCAGGATCCCTCGGATCCTTCAACATAAATTTAATTTCATTATTAAAGTAGCCAATAAAAAATATCAATATAAAATAATATTTTAAACAAATGTTATGCTATTTAATTTTATACAATTTACTAATTTTTTTTAGTACATATGACATTACTAAAAAAATAAAACAATACCTTCAGATCTAGTCAAAGTACACGGACTATTATCTGCAAGGACTAACTGAAAATGCTGTAAGAAAGCCAATGAAATGTGTTAGAAAAGTATAAACAATGTCTTAACTTTATAGCTTGTGAAATTGCGAAACAACAACAAAAAAACCTTACTTTATGAGCTGATTCGCAGTCTCTCAAAACTTTGAACATAACACCCAATTTCAAATGTATTTCATTGGATCTGCTGAAGCCAGGATCCAGGTATAAAACATGACGAAATGTTTTTATTGCCCTAGAAAAGAAAGACAAAACTTATTAATGCCAAAGAAATTAACTGATCCATATCTATCCTTAGAGTACAAATTAAATGTTTCATTTGTAATGGAATGCATTTAAAACATTAAATTTCACTTAAATTATACAAACCTACATTAAAGCCAACAGAAAATGTTCAAAATGCAACTTTTACTTTTTCATAATGACTAATTATTTCTAATAATAAGATACAAGAAAATGCTAATTTCAAATACTTATATACAAATATAGCTCATTACTACATACAAATTACTACTATTATAAAAATATAGCTCATTATATAATGTAATTATTCTACACATATAGCTCATTACGTTATAATTTCACCCCAAAGTAAATTCTCAAAAGATTAACAGTAAAATGTATACAATTTTTGCAATTTAAAATGAAGATCGTAATTTTTAAATTGTTAAAATACTAAAATTCTCTTAATATATTTATTAATCGAATATAATTCATTATCTTAATTTGTATTTCCTTAATGATTGAAAGGGAATTTCCTATTAAATTGAACTCAAGGATTAGAAGAATACAAAAAAGCCAAAAGAGTTCTTTTTTTTTTTTTTAATTATATTGAATCTAAAAAATTATTAATATTGTTTAGTATAGTGTAAAAGTCTCAGCCAACTTGTCTTTTTGCATGTTTTGGACTTAATTTTAATCGAAAATAACGGGTTGTGGGATAGAGTGTGCGCATGTGCACGTGTTATAAAGATACAATCAGTATCTTGCACGAGAAACTGTTATAAAAAGATATAATCAGTATCGGCCTGTCAGATATGACTCAGAGAGCGTGAAAATGATGTGGTCGATAGAGTTTTTCCAATGTGAACTGAGATTTTTTCAAACAATTATAAAACAAAAATAATGAAGTGTCCTAAGTTTCACATCAAAAGATTGCTCCTTTAAGGTAATTGAACACGCTGAGAACCAAAATTTTTTAAAAAAAGGGGGGTTTTATGTGGGTTTTTTTAAGCTATTGTAAAATTTGGTTATAAAACATAAAAAACAAGAAAAATAAGATGCACACATATTCTTTGTTAAAATTCAGAAAAAAATTGACAAAAATAAATATTTTTGACTTTACAGAAACACTCTAATTAAAAAATTATGTTAGTTATCACATTTATTTGTATAAATTTAGACGTGTATCTATTACGCAAGTATTAGAACAAAACAAAAGAATTATAATATTCAACAGTATAAATGAGTTACAACCAATTGACAAATTTAGAAAAAAAGTAAAGTTATTTGAATTTTTGTTAAAACCTATGTCTAAATGAATATATTTCAATCTTTTGGTGCAATGCATACTAATTTCATTAAAAAATGTGGTTAAATTTTCATTAAATTCTGAAAATTACTGTAAAATTGACTGTTACCATATGGCAGTGTAACAAACATTACAGCTTTTCAAGAAATTTCATTTTAAAGTTTTTAATGCATGAATTAAGTATTCTAATAGTTTGGGATTAAATAGCTGTATCTCGACTTCTAATCAGACTAGAAACAAATTGAAAATTGTTTACGAGAGGTTAATGTCTGGTCTTAAAACAAAAATTCCATTCCCCCCCTTCGAGTAAATCGTAATTAGAACATGTAAGTACTAATCTAAGTAAGTACAATTATCGCATAATTTTTTAAGGTGAAAGATACAAATAGTAAAAAAAAAAAAAACGAAAATCGATATGAGCATGTCAATTTAGGGTACATAAAAAAGAATTAACTTATGAAACTAATAAAATACATACATTAAGCATCCGATAATTAGAAATATGTTAAGTCAGAGTTCATTTAATCAAACGCTACTTAAAAAAACACAATTATTTTATAATTTTTTTTTTTCAACTAGAAAATAAAAAAGATGAAGAAATAGAATAATAATAATAATAATAATAATAATAATTAAAAAAAAAAAAAACCACATACACACATAAAAAAATAATAATAATCCGAAAATATCAAAACAAAAATCATGTGCTCCCAACGACCAGTCACCTATCAAAATTGGTTTAAAACACTTTGGTTTAATGGATATAGATGGCGCTGTGCAACAAGACGCTAGTTCGGAGCCTAATTTAAAATAATACAACTATTTTTTTTTTAATTTACAATAGATGGACTTCAACCACACATCTTGTACGACAACATTTGAAGTACAAAATATCAAGGAAATTCTTGTAACAAAAGGTGAATTTTTATAATGTGAAAAGTAGCGTCATCTTTACCTCTTTATCATTGGAATCTCCGGAAACAACCTCTAAATATAATTTATATATTATTATATATAGAGGTATATAATTATTTATATATATTATAATCCCTTTTTGTCTGATGGATGGTTTTGATAAAAGTATTTATGCACATATTTTACAAATATAAAAATAGCATTGCCCACATTTACATTCTTATTTAAATATTGTAACTATTTAAAAATTGTAATTTTTGTATTGTTTAAATATATTGGGAATTAATTAAAATTTACAATGATAAAAAAACGTATGGATTAATTATGAAGAAACATGGTGTAGTGAATTATATTATACAGATCTGATACTCAATCTTGAATTGTCGAGAACACATTTACTGATGGGGGAATATTTGTGTGGAATAAGTTTCAGTATCATAGATAAAATAATACATCTTTATAAATATAAGTAAATAAATACGATAATGTAAATCAATCAATAAAGAAAATCGAGGTTATGTCAAGTTTATTTTTCAAGGAATAACTAGTACTGTAAATGACCATAAGAAACAACACTTAAAAAATGCATAAAATGAATTGAAATGAAAAAGTTGAATCCATTTATGTATACATTTTGTTAAATCATGGTGATGCCCTAGAAGATGATGTCTTGTCGACTGAGGAAAGAAATTTGATTGCTGGGAAGTTGAATTTCGGAACATGTTTCAATTTTGATATGGTGGTTTTATATTCGAAAGATTTACAGACTCACTGAGTTGGTAATTCCACATTATCAAACAGATAACATATACAGGTACATAAATAATTTAGGCATTCGGGTCAAAAATGAAAATAACCTGGGCATTCGGAACTAATGACAAAAAGCAAATCAAAAATTTTAAAGCATTTTGATTACAATAAGTTGCGTTAAGTCCATTAAATGGATCTTAATACCCATAAACAAATTTATAAATAAACTAATAGATTTACCTAGTTAGACCAACAATATTTAACACATTTTAATTTAGAAAGCTACACTTAAAGAAGAGCCTATTTAATAAATTATGTAATATCATCGCAATGATTATTTCATATCTGTACTGAATTAAGGCAACAAAGTGTAAAAAAATCAATAAAAATTCCATCATACAAAAAAAACCAAGTAAATAAAATAAATAATATTAAGTCCACAAATAAAAAATTAAATAAGGATATTTAATGGGAATTATGAGCTACAAACGTAAATAAGAGATTTTAAAGCGGGGCAGTATCACTAAAAGTCATTTTTGGTGGTCGTGGTATATACCCAAGTAGAACATGAGATCAGAGGATATACAGGAGGGAAAAAACAGAGTAAGAACACATACAGAATTTAGACATAACATCCGTTTTGTCTCAATATGCTATTAAAAATAGCAGATATTAAACACATTGCGGATGGATAATGAGAACTGTTTCCACACTATAATGATAGCAGACTATAATCGCAAAATAAAGGTTACGAAAAAATGCAATTCATGATACAAAAATGTATTTCTTTAAACTTTAAACTATTAATCAAAAAACTTTGATCGATTTTTTTTTTTTTTTTTTTTTTTTTTTTTTTTTTTTACGCACCAACAAAACATGAATTCAGAAGAGGGAAAAAATATTAATAATAAATTCAACTTTCAAGTTTTTCTCCACATAAAATCAAGATAAAGTTACTCGCAAAAAATAAAATAAAGCACTATGTATTGTATATGTTGATAAAAGCAGATGATTATTGAACTATTGGTTCAATGTAATGTTGCTATTACAAATTCCGGTTCTTATTTAATTAAAAAAATAAAAAACTTTCTGTAATTTTCAGTTATGCACTAAATATAAAATAACAGTTTCAGAGGAAAAAATTGGACCTCGTACCAATCTTTTGTTTTATCATAAATAGATTAATAACCAAAATTGATTTTACAAAATTAAGATTACATAAAGTTAATAAATCAATCGAGTTTCATTTTTAGCTATAAAATATAATTGTTTAATTATTAGTAACTTTTCCATATAAAAATTATACAAAAAAAAAAAAAAAAAAAAAAAACCAATGAAGATCAGGAATAAAAAAATCTTATAGAATTTTTGCAAATCACATTAAATACCAGCAATAAGTATGCACAGTTCTATATGAATGAGACATTTAATAAATTTAGTTATGAGGCATTTTTAAAGACACAATAAAACATTCTTTCATCACAGTTATGGCAAGAATGAATATTTTAAAAAAGATAATTAATATACAAAAAGTCTGGTAAACATTTTGTATTTTTATGCAGGAATAACCATATTATTTTCAAATTAACTTCAAAATATAAACTTACTGAAAACATTTGGAATTTATTAATAAATGGAGAATATATTTCCTAATAAATGATGAATTCATCTTTCAATTTCTTTATATTAGTATACCTTGATATTTTTCCCACCAATACCAAGTAAGAGAAAATGAAGACGTTTTAAATTTCCAGTTTAAAGCTTAATATGCAACAAACATAATGAACAATAAAAAAAAATTATGACAAAAAGAATTATAACTATGAATGAAATAAAATTGATCATTGTTACTAAAATTAATAACTAACTATATATTTGTTATTACTTTCAAGGAAAGGCCCAACAAAGTCTTTATAACGTAAATGCAAACGTGGCCCGTCGATATATCGAACGCATTGGGTGTGAAAAAAAGGCGCATTATAACGTTATTTGAATGTATAATATAGCGAGGAGTTACACTTCACTGTAGTTAATACAGGTAGCAAACGAAAAAAAAAATCATAAGCACCAGTGTTAATAAAGACAACGAATTAATTTGGCTATTGAAAGGCTAACTGTATTTGTATTTAGCGTATTTAAATTTCAAAAGGTATTTTTTTCAATAAAATGTACAATACCGTACAAAAATATACCATATTAAATTAAAGGCATAGTTTTTCAATGCATAACAATGATGGAAAAAGAGGAGGTGAACCTGAATCGATGACAAACTAAATTTTTAAACCACCATTCATAAATACTGAAGGGAATTTAAAACTAGTTAGAAAAATTACTAAGACATTCAACAAGAACAGAAAGTTTGTAAACTACTTATAGTAAAGAGGGGGAGGGGTGGGGAAAGACGAGGCCTTCAGAAGGACGTGACAGTGATTCTGTGTCAAGGACTTACTCCGACACTCCCACTCACTCATGGAATTGGCTTAATGCCAATGTTCTTTTCCCTCCACTCGCTTTCAATCATTTTTTATGCATATTTACATCTAGATTAATGTTTAGAAGACTTTATGGAATTGCATCATTCAGTTATGCTAATAAACAGGAAGTATAAATACAGCTCAAGTTTGGTGAGTCGTTATGAATTATTTAATTCTTACTTCTATTGTGGGTAATCTTGTAAAATTAAAAGCTTTCAAAATGAGTTGCATAACTCATTATTTCACGATGTAAATAGCATGATAATGCACTAATATAAAATACTTTTGTAGGTAATAGAATAATAATAGCACATTATGAATGTCATTAGTTCAGACACACAAAATAATTTCGTTTAGAAAAATCATCGTTAATGTATAATATATTTTTAACACGGAAAATTTTTAAAATATGCAATTTGTGATAATTCAACATTTACTTTTTTTTTTTTAATTCATCAGATAATATTGCATGGCTTTACTAAAATTAGATTTATCATATATGACAGTTTTAGAAAAAAAAGCTGCATTTTCAAATTATTATTTTAATACTTAAAAATAATGTTTTATTAAATCATTTCTATTCATTAAAAATATACAAAATTGTTAACAAAATTTTATTACAGTAGCATCTTATTTTTCTATACTAATTTAAACAGATAAATCATTTTCAGTTATTATATTTAATTCTTTGTCAAATATTTCCGGAAGAAGTTTGTAGTTTATATATATTGTATTTCACTTTATATATGGAAAATTTTAAAATTATGCAACTTGTGATAATTCAACATTAACGAACATCATATAATAATACATCACTTTACTAAAATAAGATTTTTCAAATATGACAGTTTTAGAAAAAAAATGAATTTTCAAGTTTTTTTTTATTTTGATAAGTTAAAAATCTTTTATTAAATCATTTCCATTCCTTAAAAATATTCCAAAATACAAAAAATTGTAAAAATTTTATTTATCATCTTCAATCAATCATATCATATCAATATCATTATAAATCATCTTATTTTTCTATACTAATTTTTTGAACAGTTAAATCATTTTCAGTTATTATAGTTAATTCTTTGTAAAATATTTTTTGCTGTTTAAGTTTGTAGTTTATATATATTGCATTTCATTGTATTATATATATATATATATATATATATATATAAAGTGATTTATCCAATGCACTGTAAAATATTATGTGTGTGTGTGTGTGTGTGATTACCATAATATTGTACACTGCATTGGATAAATCGCTTTTAAAATGAAATACAATACAGATTTTAGAGTATCAACAATTCAGTTCTTATAACAATACAAACATATGGATATTTTGTAATCTTTAAAACATATTATGTACAGAAAATAGTCTCTGTTATGACTAAAACCGATTTTGCCAGCGTTGCTTAACATCAACAAAAATAAATCGATTTCCACTTTTCCAATACAAAAAAGGTCTTTCACGCACGTCCCTGTTTTATCAATAATTATTGATTGTTACTCGAATGCAAATATTTTGTATTAAAATAAATAACACACAATATACACCATATCATGCGCTAAAAATAAATTAAAAATGAGTGAACATACATGCTTATTTTAGATAAAAATAAAAACACAAACGTGTTATGCGTAAAATAATTTAATGCGTAGTGATGCGTAAAATAATTTAAGTCATTTACGAATTCATAACATGCAGCATACTTAGATGGCGGCGTATCAAACAAAGAGGAATTCCATATAAGCAAAGGTAAGAGAACGAATAATATAATTTCTTATCGTTCCAAAGCGGCCATTGTTCTTTGAAAGTATCTTGCGCAAAGACAACATAATCTGCAACAAGACAGCGGAAGCCTTTGGTAAGCACTTCCGTAGAAAACAAAGGATTTGTAATGGATATAATGCAGGAATGTTAATAAAGAAATATGAAATAGTGAGGCAAATCTTTGAGGCGGAGAAATGACAAACCAGAAACGGTTAAATTATTTTCTAATCAAATACTAAATCTACATTGAAAATCGTGTTAAAAATGTTACCAACACATTCTTTAAAATCTTTTGTAGTTTCAAATGACAGTTGATCAAGGCCATCGATTAAGAAATTTTAATTATATGCATGTTTTTATTTTTATTCGTCTAACGCATTTTCTAAAGAAAAGACACCCTAAAAATATTTAAAATTCAGTTATTCTGAAATATTTATTATTTAAAAGTTCGTGAGACACCATGATGCATTTAACCGTAACGCACATTGAATGTCACACATAATCCATGTAATATGTTTCATTTATAATTTAATTGAAACGATTGTGCCTCCCCCTCCCCAAATGTAAAATAAAACGCAACATTTTCAGATGTTCAGACAGATTATTTAAGTAATAATATAGTTTTTAATTGGATATACGACCCCAAATATTAATACAATATAGTGTAGTTTTAATGAAAAACAATTTTCGATAAATATTAAGAGAATATTTGACTTGATTTATCTTGTATGTTAAACATTACAAAATTAAATTCATTACAAAAATAATCATCAAAAAATTAAATTCATTACAAAAATAATCATCAGAAACATCCTTCAAAATTGATATATTTTTTAATACTGGAATTTAATTTCCACTAGTAGATTAACTAAACAGATTTTTAAATATTTCTGAAAATATCTTATGAGGTTGAATATATTGAATGAAATTCCACAAAATAATTGCTACAAGAAAATGTTTAAGATAAAACATTTAAACAAATAGCCAAGAGCAAGGCAAACAATAACACAACACACGCGGGCTAACACAAACACAAAATGAAAAAATGACAAAGAAAAAAATTATTAAGTAAACAACTAAAATGTTTCACAAAACTTTTTAAAAGAATTTTAATTGAAGACTTAAGTGGGGGATCTAAAATTATATATACTTTTCAGCAGGGGTATAAGTAAAAACATTAAAATGGGTGAAAAATATCAACAGACAACAGCAAGGCAAAAAATTGGAAAAATTAATTCCCTATTCGTTACACATCTCGCTAAAAGTAATTGATTGCATTACCATGAACAGTTTTATTAATTTTAAATTTATATTAACAGCAAATAAACAAATTTGAATTCCAAGTAAAAAAGATTAAAAACAGACGTAAATAGAAAATCGCAAACACCTACAAGATGAGTTCATTATTACAAATTCAATACGTAATCTGTGCAAGGTTAAAAAAAAAAAAAAGAGGTAGAAAGTGTGGGGGGGAAGAAATTCTAAGCACGTAATTAGCCTTAGGGTACAGAGATAACGTGCGTGCCTATAGAATTTTGAAAAGAGAAAGTTCGGCATTTATTAATTGCTTCGGTAAAACTGCAGAGTCCAGTAAAAACGGGGTAGAGATCGAAATTGAAGTTATTCTGTAGTTTTGGAAAAAGCTGAGCAAGATAAAAAACAAGAATGACCGGTACATTTTTACATAGATTTTACGGTATGCTATAAAAATGTGCCTATCTAGGATCTGATCAGGTTCAAAGGCATAACTTAGCAAAATTTGGCTGATAAGTAAATACAATTAATATTTTAAAAGCATCTGCATCGAAGTGAATAAAAGGGAAATAAATCTGAAAGTTGAAAGTTTACTTATTTTTAACAATTGCCAGCTCTGATTATTCAGCTAATATTGATTATAAAATATATTATAAAAATAATTAATAAAAAATATTTTTATTAATTCATAATTTTTTTCTTTAATTCACCATGAAATTAATCAAAAATTGGAACAATTATTTTAATTACTACTTTTTGTCCGAAATCAATTAATAAATAATTCCATATTTCAAAGAACACAGGAATCAATTTATTAAGCTAGTTGAAAATTGGAATAAAAACAAAGTTTTTATAGATGGATAACCATCATAAGGCTAAAAAAATTTTAATTGAAAAAAAATTTACCATAATTTATTTATAGACAAAAACTTGTAGTTGCTTTTAATTTTTGATTGCAACGGTAAAGTGCAATTTCTGCGTTGATTATTTTTTATTTATTTATTAAATATTTTTTTTATTTATTTATTTATTATTTTTATAATTATTAATTTAATATTTTTTATATTTATTTATTATTTTTTTATATTTATTTATTTTGAACCCACTGTAGAAAGGGGCGTACCAATTTCGGAGTTCCAATGTGGTATTAAATACCACTAAACCACCACATTTTAAATTAATTAGAAAATCTGCATAAAATGTAATTGTTTAAATTTAAAAACATTGAAAAATAAAAATTCAAATGACTGAAAAAAATTAGAAAAACATCTCCTCCTATGAAGAGATTGGGAAAAAGCAAAAAAGCTGTCGGTTACAATTAGGTGTCCGTTACACAATACAAAAAACTTTGATGAACAGAAAGCCAGATATTTAAAAGCCACCAGATGTCTTCTTCAAGACAATATGGGAAATTTTATACGTGACCAGAGGCAGGTAAGTAAGTGCATTTCAAAGATGTGACCGACAAATCGACGTGTGTGGCGGGGAATTTGTAGAAATGAAGATAATGAAAAAGTTTGGCGACAATTTTACAAGACCCATTAAGATGTCAAGCACCTCCTACAAATCAGATACAGTTGAATAGAAGAAAATCTGCTTGTATGGTAAACAAGTTCTCTCCCCTCATTCAAGGGTAATAAAAGCAGGAATTTCCAGGAATTCAACATCCTGTGCTACATCCCAATCGACGCGTCAGTCAGTCACCTCTTAGAAACTGCTGATAAGAATTTCGGGGTAAATTTGACGCCGCAAGCTTTTTTTTTTACCGCCATGCTCCAATCAACTTGCAGTGACAATTGAATCCAAACAACTAATAGCATTTCAGAAGCAAGGACGAATTGCAATGCATTGGCATCAAAATACAACTTGGCACCAAGTGATGACACTTTACAACAAAAGCTTTATGAAACAGTACATCAAGGATGCACTGACTTCTGCAGACCTCATGTACTCACTGTAACATGGCCACACAAAAAGAAAAAAAAAATCGACAATTATTTAACATATGCATTTTATGTCATGTGTATGTATATATATATAAAAAAAAAAAAGCTTATATGGAATTTGATCATTTACGTTAATTTAATACTACATTAATTTTATAGTATGTGGTTCTATAAATTTATAGTAACCAAGCACAGAAGTGATTTGTCAAATGGGTTTTATTTATCAATTCTTTAAAATATATTTTATGTCTAAAAATATCTGCTCATGAATATGTGTGGGTCTAAAAGTTTTCACATAAGACAACCTCATCTAGTTCGTTTAACACAATTTTAAAATGGACCTTTTTATTTATTTATTTTTTTTTTTTGGCAATAAATATCCCATAGATAGACAAAAATTATGTATATAGGAATTCTGCATCTGGGCCAGCCCGTTATTTACAAAGTATTCATCTACTAGCTTGTAATAAAAACAGAAAAAAAAGTGGAAAAAAATGTTTACTTTTTATTATCTAATACTAAATCATATTACTGGAGTTAATCTTTCAGACAAAGTTCCACCAAAATACAAAAATATATGTGTATATATATATATATATATATATATATATATATATATATATATATAGGTTTGACAAGACAAAAGTACCAGCGGGCCGCGATCTGTATGTATGCTGTGTATATAATCAAGTCTCACTAAGATAAATAAATTTTTGAACAGAAAATTTATGTATTTACATGACTTGAGTACTTTTACAGCGTGATCTTTTCGCTAATTAATTTATATATGAATAAATAAAACGAATAAATAGTTTTGTATAATGCATTGTTAATTTAAAACTCCAAAATCTCACAAACGTTAAATCAACAATATTTTGAATCAATAACACTGACATGAGTATTTAAAGCAATAAAAATTATTAAACCTCGATCAATTGAAATATTACAATATTAAATGTTAATTAGAAGCGTGTATTTGTTTAATTAAAGCGTGTGTTTTTAATTTAAATTCAGCACTGTAGTGCATCTTTTATACAATTTTCGATAAATTTTCGCCATATAAAAATGCAAGTTGTGAAAGATAAATGTAAAATTTCTGCACGATAGAAATAAACAGCAAGGAATTCTTCTTGAAATTAAAAATTATTAAACCTGAATCCAAAATAATTAAATACGTAATTATTTTGATACGATCAAAAAGTTGAAAAAGTCCAAAATAAATAATGTATTCAAAGGAAAACCACTTTCAATCAAAAATATCATTTAAAAGGATGGGAATGCCAAAGAATGCCATGACGTATTTTTTACAACTGCACCAAACAAGGAAAAACAGTGACGACTAGTTTAAAAATGCAGGTATCATGATAATACCAATAAAAAATAGTTTCATATCGGTAAGGAAAAACCAAACAAACAAAATATTTTACCAATATCGCGTTTGTTGTTAAAAATCGAAAACAAAGGCCAGTAATAAAAGAAGAATGCCGCAGCGGAAAATCCAGAATTTTCCACTCACACACAATCATGTTCTAGTCAAATCAGAGTGGCTTCAGAGCAATTACGAAGCAGGATAGACATCCAATTTTTTTTTTTTTTTTTTTTTTAAACGGGTTTCCTTCAGGTTACGGTTCAAGGTTACATGTTCAGAGTCGTTTTTCAGCCCTAGGCGGAATAACTGCAGCAATTGAGAGTGAATGAACCACTGACATCATAAAGGGTGGCGCTCTATTCAATCCTAATTAAAACACAGACCTGCAGTCCAAAAACAGGTAAAGACGAAAACGATGGCTTATCCTTCACTCGCCCACGTAATTTCAGTCGGTGAGACCCACGTGTTTGGAATGTAAACGTCATTTCCCAAGATGCCTCATCGCCGACGAGTCATGCAGCTTGTAAGATTTGTTGACGTTCAAAACGAAAGAGTAAGTTTTTTTAAAAAAGTTCTTGGAAAATAACTTGAGCTAAAATAAGCGCGAAATAAATAATGACTAAAGTAAAAGCCTAATAATTAATGATTTAATTAGTTGATTTCTATTATAACAGTTTTAATTGCGACGATGTTTATGTTGTTGTTTTGAAACTCTACTTTGACTTAGGTCATTCACCACTAGTACAGCAAACATCCAGCAAATTCAGAGTAACAATTTTTAAAAACACCTTTTCGATCTAAATGTAGGTATAATTGATTATGAATAACTATAAATATTCTTCACAAATATTCCAATATTTAAAATATAATTTTATCGATAATCTATATTAATATATTTTGTAAAAAAAAATCCGATACTGTATAATAATAATAAAGTTTAAATGTTTGTTAAGTTTATATTTTAAAAATACAATTCCTAAATAACAAAGATCGTATAAAAAAGCAAAAAACGATTTTTGAAAAGCATAAATATTTACTGTATTCGCATTCATTATAAATTGAAATCAAATATACAAAAAGAATTGAAATGAAATATTATATTCACGTTTTCAGACTAATGTCAACACCGGAATTAAAAACCAGTTCATAATAACACATATTATTCGCAAAACTATTACTTTTGATTCCATAAATTCAGTGAGTGAGCTTTTTTGTTTATTTTCAACTCATTATGTCAACATTTACTAATAGCCAAATAAGTCAAGGTTTACAGGTATCTAATGGTTAAAGGAAAACTAATGCACATTAATAATAAACCCGAATCGGCACTGTGTACGAGCTTAATTACAGAGTGCCAGAATTACTAACTTCAAAAGAAGTTACGTAAATGACTACATCAAAGAAATCCCCTGTGAACCCGAAAAGACACCTGCTGTTTAAATTTTGATTTTGGGAACTCCAGGAGGAAAAGCTAAAAGGGAAAACAGGAATCTGACAATTTCATACGCTTTCATCTAAAATTACTTTTACAAGACGCTGAATAACTAAAATATTTGCTTTTCTCACAGTATAAAGGGACTTTTTAAAAACCAAAACTCAAAGTAAATATCTTAAAAGGTCATTTAAAAACTTTTTTTAAATTTCGAATCTAACTGAACTAACATAGTTTTAAAAATCAAAATCACAAAAATATCCAGTTAATTATTATTATTGAAAATATATAAGCTGTCATCTCCACAATATAACTTAAAAAGCATTGTCAAAATAGACAACTTTGAGGATCAGTTGATTCTAGATATTCTTAAGTCTTTTAACATACACATTACTTAACACTTAGTAACATTTTTTTTTTCTTTCCAAAATATTATCTCATTCTGAAAATTATCTATCTTGCATAAGATAAAAGAGAATAGCTTATGAAATGTGTTATCATTCCTAATACGAGATTATATAATCTTTATAAAAACCTTGTTATCTCAGATTTGTAACGTAAACACTATGCATCTTACACCTTAAAAAAAAAAATAAACTTGTAAGATTTTTATCTTTAAAGATGACATACAGTTTTTAAAATATATTAACTGCATCAAAATTCGTTATATAAAAAAATATTAAAATTTATCTTTGAATACTAATCCATAAATAATATAAACATTGCTTTTAGATCAAATCGAGAAAAAAAAAAGCTACAATTATATAATCAAAACAAACACAAATACTTTAATCTGAAAATGAAATTCGCCATCTTAAAAAACAAAATCCGATAACGTCAAACCCAAATTAATATTTAAAAACATTAATTAATACCAGAAATCATCCACAACTTAATT
This sequence comes from Caerostris extrusa, assembly GCA_021605095.1. Taxonomy (NCBI): domain Eukaryota; kingdom Metazoa; phylum Arthropoda; class Arachnida; order Araneae; family Araneidae; genus Caerostris; species Caerostris extrusa. Next base: position 34,050 of record BPLR01018959.1, read on the forward strand.
CAAAAATAAAAATATTACTTCAAGTGATCACTTAACATACCAAAACATAAATAAAAACGTAACAACGGAGGTTAAAATCGATTAAAACATCACTAAAAGTAAATTAATCAACTTAAAAGAACAATAATAATAATTCTAAAACTTACTTTTGGCCGTAAAACTTGACTCGATGACTCTTTATAATTATAAACCAATTAATTTTTTTTCCAAACAAACAATTAAAAGGGGAAAAAACCAGAAGCGAAGAGAGAGGCGGCCGGCTCCAAAGCAAAGGAAATGAGAAGTGAAGGTATTAATACAACGTGAATAACCAAATGCGATTAGATAAGCGGAGCATTGGAAAACCCGGAACAGAAGAGTTAGAAGAAACAAAAAGAACAAGTGACTGATGCAGATTTCCTTTTCTGCGGTGAAAAGGAGATGCAATAAAAACAGTGACTAATTAAACACTCGCTGTTTCAGAGGAGCAACTGAAGAAGAAGAATCACGTGGCAGGCATCTCGCCAGACGGAAGTTGTTCATCGAAACTTTTACCACTCGCTCGTGTTTATTGAATTGTCAAAAAAAGAAAAATATGTATACGACAAGTAGTCGCGCTAAAAGAAAGGAAGGAAAAGACACGCCTCCCAGTATGGGCGTGAAAGAAATAACGTGTTCTTCTGCACGAGTCAAAGGCTTTTCTACAGGCCATTAAGTACATTTTCATGACGGTCCGCTTGAATTGGCCCCTGAAAAATTGAACTGCTCACATACGTTAAGTTGAATACGAAGAGATGAGGACATTGTCATTGAAGAAATCGCATCAGCTATTCACTCAAACATTGTATGTAGTTCCACAATAAGCGCTTCATTGAAAGTGTGAATCACCAAATAGCGGCACAGTTTGGGCTATTTTTTTTTAAACAGTTCATTCAATTTTAAATTTCTTAGTTTATTGTTGCTAAAATTGAAATTATTTTCTATAAAGATTTATTAGTCTATGTTTTCAATATAAATCAAGGAAATATATTTAATTTTACGTGATTTTGAAAGCAGCTAATAAAGAGCATTTGTTTACGAAAAGAGGAGGACATTGTCATTGAAGAAATCGCATTAGCTATGCACTACAATATTGTATGTAATTTCAAATGAGGGTTTCATTGAAAGTGCGAATCGCCAAACAGCAGCACAGTTGGCCATTTTTTTTTCATTCAATTGTTAAAATTTTTATTAACTTTATAGAAAAAGAATTTCCATTTTAGCAACAATAAAATTTATTAACACAATCGAAATAATAAAAACAATAAGCATTTTCATTAGATTTATTAGTTTGAAACTTGATATTTCATTCTTACATGATTTTAAAAATTTTGCTAATAAAGAGTATTTGTTTACTAGTGAAACATTATTATGAATATTTTTATAGAAAGCTACTTTAGGTGATTTATAATTAACAGAACTGTCAATCAATAAAATAAAATTACGATTAAGTTTTTCCAGAAGTATATGGCCCTGAATATGCATAATAATATACGCATAGAAATGAAATACAACATTCTTAATATTAAAATTTCAAGAAAAACCTAACACTATGCATTATAAAATGCCTGACCTCCGAGTTTCACCTCAAAAACCTTTTTAAAAACAATTTTAGAATAGATGTCACGCTGTTCTTTACACCGAATAATCATACTTCAAAAAAAAGTTTAGGTATGGATGTTTGTTAGTGGTTCGGAATCCACATTAAACTGCAAGTCCCGATTTAATTAGCCTAAAATGCGCACAAAATAACGATAGAATGACAAACCAAACCAATCAAAAATTTTAAACTGTAGATCCTGGTCTAATTAGCCTAAAGTGTGCACTAAATGACAGTAGAGCGACAATCCAAATCAAACCAATCAAAAATGTTAAGCATTTTTAATTATTCATTTTTGATTTATTAAAAACGAACAATAAAAAGGGTTGTGTGCTCTGTGACCGACAGTTATTTTAATTATCAATTATTATTCATGAATCGAGTAAACGGGAAAATCCCTTAAACTTGTGTTGCAGATCGGCGGGATTTTTTTTGTTTCGGGTTGTCGAACGTGTGCATTTGCAAACAAAATGGCTCACGGTCAGGAGGTTAATATATTTGCAAGGCCAGTAAAAAGAAAGCGGATTATTACGTCGAACATGAACTTGTTTGGGGAAAAATTATTAATGTAAACGAGATGTAAAATTGGATTACTCAATTTTTAATAAATAAAATTATTAATGGAAAAACTATTTCATAAAAATCGGTGAGAAAGGGGAGTGACATTTAGTTTAAAAGTAAATAAAATGGAAATTCATATGCGCTGTAAAAATCTTCATAATATACTATATCCACAATCTGTAAAAGTAGTTAAAAGCATGCTGCCTAGCTTTAAAAATATATGTAAAAAGAAAAATTCCACTTTTTATTTTAATTTACAGATATTTACAATTTACATTTTGTAACCTATTTCAATACGCATGTAAAATTGTTATCACCTAAACCAATGCTATATCTGTTACAAAATGTAAATATCTGTAAATTAAAACAAAAAATTGAATTTTTCTTATATATATTTAAATCTTGGTTGCATGCTTTCAAATACTTTTACATTGAGATTAAGGATATAGTATATTGTGAAGCTTTTTACAGTGTATATGAATTTCCAATTTATTTTATTCTTAAACTAATATTTACAATTGATATTTATAATTTACATTTTTGTAACCTATTAAATACGTATGGCAGAAATTTATCCTATTATATATATATATATATATATATATATATATATATATATATATATATATAGTATGGGATAAACTTAAAATTAATAAATTGTAATTATCTGGAATTTTTCATTTTTAAAGAATAGATTTCCATCTATCTAGCTAAAATTGTTCACATTTAAAAAACATCAGCGAAATATAACAAAAAGGAAATGACGTTTTTTTCCCCTCTTTGATAACAATGCATGTTCGGATATCAACAGCAACAGACATTTGATTCTATTTATTTTATATGGGAACCGTGTGAATTTGTCTTTGACGAATCAAAAGGACTGTATTTAATGATCCGCAGAGAAAGAACTGTTTAAAATGCAAAAACAAGTTACTTCGTCTAAACATTTTATAAAACCCGGTTTTTAAGAATGTAAAAACATTTTTTTTTTTTCCCCCTAGACAAAGTTGCTCTTCTAGGAAATCGAAAAGATTGATTTCTTTTTCTTTATTACAATTTCATATGGTTAAAAACAAAGATTCGAGGTTTTTTATTTTTTTATTTTTGCCTTGAAAAATCGCTTTTGCAATTTCAAGATCAAAAAGGAATGAAGAGTTCGCATTTAATGTATATTTTCATACAAGTAGTTGATTTAGGCCAGAATTGGATTTATCGCTTCTCTAAGGATTTATCTCATTGCATATCCATAATTAAAAATATAATTGCCAATTTTTTAAAAAGATTTTCGGATTTTGATGCAAGATTAAAACTAGGTCCATAATCCAGCTACAGTTTTAATAAGCAGTAAACATTACAAAAATAATTTATTCCATGTTTTCTACTTTATTAAAGACTAGCGGCTCAGATCATTTGTCAATAGCATGCTAGACTGGATACAGCTTGGGTTTTTTTTTTTTCCCCTTTAGGTTTGTCACTCTATGGTTATTTTATGCACACTTTAGGCTAATTAGACCGGGACTTCCTATTTAACGTGGATTGCGAACTACTAACAAACATCCATACCACCGCCAGGATTCGAACCTGAAAAAGTGGTACCGAAGGACAGAACGCTAGCCAATTGGCCATCACGCCGCAGACTGGATATAGGCCCTAATCTACATTTATTATTATTATTATTTAAATCGCTATGATATTTAATGCCGAAAACATTTTAAAATTACACTAAAGAAAATACATGTGGCTATTGATAAATACATTAAAATGTGCGCGGCTGTTTAGATCAACGAGTATTTGTAACCAACATCCTTGATTAACGTATTATTGGGCTGGCAAGAAAGTGCATTCGGTTTTTAACTATGTACTTAAATGATTTTCTTGCCAACTCAATAAATGTTTAACTGTCAATAAACGTAAAGATTGATTAAGTAAAATTGAGAAAATGTACTGTTATCCAACACATTTCATAAATGCATAAATAAAATTTTTTATTTATAATGATTTATTTAAAAATGGGCTGTTAAAATAAAAACTTGCGACAGTAAATAAATAAATAATAAAAAATCACCATGAACTTTTTTTTTTTAATTTCTAAAAAGAGCGACAGCTTTCAGATACAAAAACATTAAACCTTTGGGTTACCATGGCAACGGGTAACGAGATGACGTTATCACGTATTTATAAGACCAAAATAACCGAATTATAAAAAAAAAAGGGCAAACGTGCGAGATGTACTGAAATAACAGGATAACAATGATGCCTAAAAAGAGTCTACGTAAGGTTTTTTTTATAAAAAAAAGGGCAACGTGCGAGATGTACTGAAATAACAGGATAACAATGATACCTAAAAAAGAGTCTACGTAAGGTTTTTTTAAGTCTTTGTAAAATGAGAGTTTTGCTATAATTATAACATATAGTATAAGATACTTGCTTCTAAGAGACAGGGGGGTAAGAAAACCATTAGCTTTTCAAGTTAATGGCCCATCATCAAATTTAAGGGTAAAAATACGACCAAAAACCACAAAGGTCAGGTTCTGATGTATTTTTACTGACAACTGATGCGTTTATCAGGACGTTAATAATAAAACTAATCAAACTAATACACAAATAATAATGTGTTTCCATTCTAAAAACAGCTAGGAGCGCCCGATAAGTCCTACATGACAACTGATAACAAAGGTTCTAAGGTTGATTTCAGAATAAAACATGCATTAAGAAATATTTAATTAAAACAGGGAAAACCACGCACGTGGAGAAAAAAATAGCAGCGGGGCTGTCAACTTCTATAATAATAGAAAATGATACATATAATGGATACCCAAGAGGGATGGTTTAGAAAAAAAAAAAAAAAAAGTAATTTTCTGGATCAGCAGGAGTAATTTTCAACTTTCTTCTTAACCACAAGCATACTGATTTTAATGTCAGTGAGTTTGGCATGTGGGTTATACTTAATGCTAATTGTAGTACTATTTAAATGCATGGAAAACAATTTTTCCAACTAAAATTTAAATTTAATTTTTAAATAATTAAATTTAATTTCCAACACAATTTAAAGGTAAAATTATCTTTAAATCTTGAATAAAATTGACAATAAATAAATAAATAAAAGATGGCATAAATCATTACAATGAGCCGAATACATGATAATATAAACTTAAAACCTCCACCCAAAATCCTACCATTAATATTTTACTGAATCACATAAAAATATATAGAAAGTTTAGAATTCTACAAATAATTTTGCAGAATCAAAGCAAATGTTAAAAATGCCATCATTTTCTTGCAATTACAACTGGACATGCCACACCATATTCTGAGATTTCTCCTGTACAGTATGTGCAGTAATATTGTCAACTTCATGTTTGATTCCTTCGCAAGCATCATTCAATTTTTTGGATGATTTTAAAAACAGTTTCCCTTAAGCAGACCCATAGGAGAAGATGGAACATAAAATTAAAAAACAACATAGTGGTAAATGGATCACAATACAGTTTGAAAAGCATTTCATTTCCTTTAGTAATAACTGACACTTCATTTAGTACATTTAAAATAAATGCGGTAAATTGCGAAAAAAAAAAAAAAAAATCTCTTAAGTAAATAACCAATGACAATTTGCATGGCATGATGGAAGTGAATTTACCAAGCATGTGGATTTCTTTCTTGGCCCAATGGAAAGAAACCCTACCAGCGTTGATATATCTTTTAGAGAAGATTTTACAATAGAGAGGGTGGACATTTCCTTTGCTGCTCGAAGATAAATGTTACGTAGAAAGGCACTCTAGAAGGAGACTGTCCACACCACTTTTAATGGGTAGGAATACGGTGAAAATGACAACATCCCCCACAAATGCCACATACACACACAAAAAAAAAAAAAAAAAAGAAAAGAAAAAAAAACGAGAAAAAAATATAGAACCTACCTCTTTTCTTTTCCATTTAATGGAGAAGAAAAGAAGTCAAAAAAGGCAGAACGATCATTTTCCTTTTTTTTTAAATTCAGTGATGCTATACAGTGAATCGTTCTAAACCTGTCACCTGTAGGATATTGTCTTAAAAAGGACATAAAAAAAAAAATCTTTTTTTTCCCCTCCGAAAAGGAAGATGAAAAAAAAAAATAAATAAATAAATAAAAAAAAAAAAGAGCGGCAACTACAATTTGTAAGAATTCTAGACCACGAAATGAAATGGCTATAGTACGAAAATTCTACAGCCAACGAAATTTCTAACAGCTAAATTTCTACACCACTAAAAAAAGCATATGAAATTTGCATACAATTATGTCAATATTTCAAGTACCTCAGGCCAAAGTGGTGAGTTTCCGGTGGTGATTGAAACAAAGAAGATAAGGAGAAATTAATAACTAATGAAATCAATGCACCTGCTCGGTTTTGTTTTGTTTTTCTCATTTTTCCCCCTACTTCCTGCCGGCAGTGAGGTTCGAAAATATAAATTAAACTACTAACTCAAAGAACTAAACCATTAAAACAAAACAAAAACATATTAAAACAAACTGTTCGGTTTTGTTACAAAAATCATATGAAGAAACACTGAATATGCTATATAAGTTAACGAATCTACGTGCAAAATTGTATGCATTTTAAACATAAACACATCCAATAAAAAAAAAAAAAATTATACCAAATATTTAATGAATTCCATTTTGTTATTTGTTAAAATATCCCATACATTTAGGATTAAATTTATCTTTTATAAATAAGTATAAGTATAAACATAAAAAAAAGCATGAGAGATTATTTATCACAGTAGTTATCTATGTATTAAATTATCCTTATTCATTATTAAAATGATCTCTACTTATTATTAAGTTATAGAGATAATAATAGAAATAATTTTAATTATTTTCTTTCTTCAGAGAGAAAATAATTAAAAAAAGAGATATAGATAATTTTAATTTTTCTTTTTAATTTTTCATTATTATCTCCATCTATTTATTTATCTCTGTAGTTTAAAAAATTCTAGAAATTAACGACAGTTCAAAGTTGAAATTAAAAAAAAAAGCTATTAATTATGATATCAAACTAGAAAACTGATTTCATAGTTAATATATACTTAGCAGAATTTATTAGAATCAACATAATGATTATAAGCCAAGTAATGAAAAGACTGGAAAATTTTCCACGAATAGAATAAATTAAATTTTCCCCAAGTCGGAAGAAAATTTCCAAATAGAGCATTCAAAACAAAAAATTAAATTGCATCCCATTTAAAAATAACTAACTTCCTTAATCTCAACCATATAAATTAGACGCGAGGTAGCCTGATAAAACGCAAACTACTATTTCAACACAATTTTTGTATGCGGGTCTGTTCTTTTGTTTCGCTTTCTGTACGTGACATCCGAAATCTAGGAAACGACTAGGAGAGTAAAATTAGTCATCTATTTTGGAGAACACATTTTTTGATGGAAGAAAAGGGCCAAGGGCATTCTACTACAAGGCAGCTGCTGTAAAACGAGGAAAAGAGAATGTTTGACATTTCGACCTGTGCTCCGAAATAAAAACGACTCTTCGAAAAGAATAGCTTTCAAAACATAACGCATTTGAAAGCAGTTAGAATCCTTTTACATGGGATTATGTAAATAAACAAAATTAATTTTAGGAAAGGAAAAGATTTCTTTAATACTATTGTTTAAACAAAAGCACCTCTTTTCATTGTTTTATAATAATTATTATTATTATAAAACAATGAAATATAATTTAGAAGAAGATTGATTTTTATAACAATAATTATTTATAAGGCGATATTGTTTAATAAATAATCAAAAGGAACTTTTCAATGTTGGCCAAATTAGCTGGAAGTTCCAGTTAAAATGTCAATGTCGTACAACCAAATTTCAATTTTGATTTTTCAAATTATGAAAAACGAAAACTTATTTTAAATTCTCTTACCTATAGTTAAACTAATGAAATAAAAATAAACAACTTAATTGTGTATTTATTATAGTAAAACGATGGACAAATCCATACTAAGAAAAATTCACAGTTAAAAAAAGCAAAAAGCGAAGCACAGTTAAAAAAACAGAATCCTTATACTTACAACTTCATGTTTAACAGTCGCACAGGGCAACAATTATTTTCACCAAAAGAAAAAAAAAAAAAATTAACAATTCTATACTGCAAGTTAAAAATTTGTTGAGTTTTGGAGGATTAAATCCACCCAATCCCGATTTATTTAAATTGATTCAGCATTGCATTGTTAAAAAAGATCATTGTAATGATCCAACACGACCTTAAAATAACAAAAGAAAACTTTGATAGCGGAAATAGTCTCATTCACTGACAGCAAGATTACTGTTTCACGTTATGGAGAAGAGTCTTCGCCAAGCATTAAAAGGAGCAACCAAAAAGCAGCACGCCGAATTCGCCCTTTCGCATAAACGTCAATTCACAAAACATGGCAGATTTTATAGCGTGGGAGACTGAATATAAATTTATTTACCCTCTGACACATTTAATTCCCCTCTTCCCTCACACCAGGCGCTTATTCACGCACGGCGCACGATTTTGCCCCCAAGAGATACATAATGCAACACGCGTGGACTTTAATGTCCCGTCCAAAGAAAGGATAATTGCTGGGGTATCTGCATGACAACGTTCACATAATAATTGTTTCAACGCAAGAGCTCTATTTTCTCATAGAGCACATTCAAAAGTTGCTAGGGTAAAAAAGGATGGGAAAAACACTGAAAATGGTGCAGTTATTATTTTGTCCAACTAGATATGGTTTCCAAAAACGTTGTGCACAAGAGATGAGAATTTATGAATTTATTCCATTTATAGTTTTCACTAGCACTTTTCTGATTAAAGGAATTTATGTAAAAATAATGAATAATCTTTGATATATAATAAATCTCTTCTTTCCCAAGAGAAAAAAAAAAAAAATCAAAAGCTCGATATAAATCTCCTACGATATTTCATTGTTGAATAATAAGAGGAAAAAATTCTGTTAACATTATTATGAGATTAATTAGTAAGAATACTATAAAGAATTACTAGTTACTTATTGGTTACAAGAATAAATTAAGCTAGTTAATTAGTTATTTTATTACTAGTCACTTACTTAGTTGAAGAATTACACATATTTCAATTACTTTGAAAAATTGATAAAAGCGGAAGATGGAACAATTATCTTTTATTGATAAAACTGAAGTTACATTTAACTATTAATATGTAGTGGCAAATATTCATGCCAACAAATTTTAGTTAGCAACAAAACTCAACAAAGTGCAATTTAGGTTTCTATCCTCATGTCACTTTAGTTTAGTCTGGCAAGTAATAAAATTAATGCATTTGCCAAATAAGAGGCAACAATGCCATTAACAATCGAGATTGAGTAATATTATTTTATCAGTACAATGAACAGTGGATATAACTCCTCAAATACAGCATTCCAATGAAATTAGAAGCTTCATGTTTCATTTCTCAATTCATAACACGAAAGGAAAGAGCCAATTTATCAATAGTCCACTCGGACGCTTCCCATACGTCAAGACTTTTTTTTTTAAAAGTGAAAAGTAAACGAACTGCCAGCTAAAATAAAGAGGACGAAAGAAAAAAAAAAAAAAAGTCACAGAACTTCATATGAATGCACGTGCACAGACCGACAAAATCCTGCTTCCTTTCTCATAACATTGTGCTGTTCAGTTATTACTAAAGGAGGATGATGAACTCTTTTTCATCAAGGTTAACCGGAAAAAAAAAAAAAGAAAAACAAACGATAAACTGATAGATATATGATTAAAAAAACAAAAACCATGAACGGAAAATATTAGCCCTCAGGCGACTCAAAATTTGAGAAGAAAGCTGGCACGTTCATCCGGCACTGATAAACGCATAAAAATGAACTCGCAACGAATGATAGTGCTATTTTCTATCAGATGAAGGCTTGCACCACTCTTCAAGAAAACGCTACTTTTCCGAAATGCTAAGTAACTGTTTCTAAGCAGAATGATAAGAGTGTGGGAAGTATACGGTTGGTCAAACTTTGGAACCATCATCATCAAGAGACAAAATTTAGAACAAGAGTGAACTCAGTATATTTCACAATCTTTTGGAATAAAAGTAATGTAAAGGTTGAGAATCCATAGCTGAAAAGAAGTATTTCTTAAAAGGAAATAAATATCAACTAACAAGAGATAGTTCTTTCTGTTCAGGATGTTAAATCACTCTCAGTAATGCGAGAATTGACAGTTTCTGGTGAGAATAGTTTGTCTTATATGTTATATATAAGACATATATGTTATCTTATATGTCTGCAATATGTTGTATTTCCGAAATACAACATACTAGTATACTTTAAAAATGTATTTTGTAAAATGAACCAAAACACGTAAGTTTAGAAACTGCATGTTTAACGACATTGAAAATAAAAACTAAATATTACGAATCCCTTCTCTATGTGAAACCAAAATATAATAATATAATTTTCATTTTGAACAGAATTATTCCGCCATTTAATTAATTAATCAAATCAAATACATAATTACAGAATCCACTAAACTATAAATGACGTACAAATATATTCAGCCAGAGTAACAGCAATAGTCACTCTAAGCCAGCTGCTTCTAAAAAAAAAAAAAAATTTAAAAAAAAAAAATATCTGAAAAAAAGTCAATTTCTAAAAAATCCGGAATTAAAAGTCAACAGTTAGCATTTAATATGTGTTTTGGGTTTAGTGAACTGCATACCATGTTATTCACTAATATCCTTATGAGTAATGGAACAGAGGTTTCATACTTACAAAAAATTCCCAGAGATAAAAATACTGGAAAGTAGAAAAAAAAAAGGTAGGGCCGAAAAGGCGACCTCAACATCTGACGCCACTATTCTGCTCTTTTTGAGGTTACACCACATAAAACGCTCTGAGCAACGTTTACCCCTCAAAAGACCCCTAATGAAGGCCTCCGAAGTTTTTGGGGAAAGGAAAAGAATGACTCTTCTCCAATTTCTCAAACAAGGAATTTTCAAGGTATAATTTATTTCTAGTCTCCCAATGAACAACTTGAACAGAATCTCAAGGATAAAAATTCATTTTAAGCTTTATACAAAAAAAAATCCTATTATACATTCATTGCTGAAAGATTGAATTAAGTCATGGGATTCAAAATTTTTGACGTTTTACTTAAAAATGTATTTTAATAATTCTAAGGTCATATGCAATGATTCTCGAAATGGTCACAAGTCATTTCATATCAAAACATTTCTAAAAATAACTTTTAATCTACGATCTATGGCTACATGTTGTAAGCCCATAAATTTATTAGACATTACTTGCCCTCATTTTGCCTCAAGCAACTCATCTACCTAATAATTAGTGTGGAATCATCTTCGGTTATAGCCAATTTAATTACTGTGAGATATATCTTGACTATTTATATTCTATAGTGTCACATACATTATTTTTTTCTATTTACTTTTGCGTAATACTTTTTTACTTTTTCTATTTACTGTTAAGATTTTACAAATTAGGAATTTAATTAGAAAGACGTTGATTACTTCAGTACATATTTCAACAATTGATACTAAGCCATGAACCAATTTCCATATTATTTCGAAATTTTTTAGTTTCGCTGTAATGAGTTTTAAAATAAAAATAAGTTATTAGTAAATTTAGTATATTGGATTGTCAATTTTTAAATTACTTTTATTTTTCTCCTCATAAGAGAAATTTGCGATTTAACATTTTTCTATTCCATATGCACGTTATTACAATTTTTTACAAATTTGTTTCAATGAAATTTTTGAATAGAAAATGAAAAAATTCCAATGGATTTTATACTTTACGTCTTAAAAATATATATATAATATATATATGCAAAATGCACTGCAACAAATACATATGTACAACAAATAAACTGGTATATTAAAATTTCAAACCATTTTTTAAGTACATTACGATTGTAGAAAGGTTCACGAAGCTAAATTAGTTATACCTCCAAACTCTTGATCCTACCAATACAAAATTGTACTTTAAATAATCTAATGATATTCATATTTATACGGGTTTGGCAGTACAAATTCATTATTTTATAAATCAAATTAACCTTTTTGCAAACTAGGGTCTTATTTATACATTAGTACTGCCCAAATGTATGTTTATAACTAGTATGGGTAAAGATGAATGCTAAAATCTGCATACATTAATCTGTATTTTTTGTTTTTTTTCAGTAAACATGATTTATGCGTGCCCCATCAAGCTGCAAGAGCATATTTACCCGAGTATGCATATATGCAAATGAGTGTTTATATGTATTCCAGTGTATTGCATGTTTTTATAGATAGATATATATACACGCGCGGAAACGTGCACATACATCCACATTAGTATGCACACATATACATGCATACAAATGCATTTGCTTACAAGGAAAAAAATTTTGTATTCATTATCGAGATCTTAAATTAATATTTACTCTAATATTTTTTTATATTTATTTCGCAAGCTTCATAAAAGTATCAAAAATTGAAAACAATAATCATATAATTATATTTCCCAATTAAGGATTATAACTGCAATAAATTAACAGATTTTTTCCAACTAGAAACAGTATTAAAAATAATTATAAATTCACCTAATTCGCCTCTGGAATACTAATCTTTTAAACTCGCTTTTGAGTAAAATTAGTAGCAGTCGTGAAAAGGCAATAACCAAAAACAAGACTATTGTTCGAAATGAATCAAATATTTCAAAAGACATTGATATCCGGGTTTATAATCCGGAAAAAGTTTAACAGCACCGAAACAAAAGAAGTTACAGACGACAACCAGCTTTACAGAGTTTTGAATTGCGGCATTAAAAACTCGATTCAAACTACTAGTAAAAGTAACTTCATTATTTGCTTTATTCTACCAGCTGGAAGAAAAAAAATTAATTTTTTTTAAAACGGAATAACAAAGTTCTTAATGCGTGAGTGTGTCACGAATACTTTTCACAATCCCACACGCATAAACATAAATTTATTAAATAAAGAAATCATTGAGAGTTAAAGAAGAATCGTATTCATGTGAAGGAGCACAGAGCATTCTTTTGACAACCACGAAACAGGGTGGGCAATGATAATTAAACGGGAGAATGTACTTTTCAAAATGAATGGGAGCAACTTCTTTGTCTCAATTACAGGTCGAGTGATCGGAATATCTTTGGAAGATCGTGAAAGCCAGAGGCAAATTGAGCTAATGAAACCTATTCACCTAACATTACCAACGATTTGGTCAGATATTTCGAAAAGGTGAAAAGAACAAAATAAAAATACATAATAGGCTACAAAAAAAGACAGAATAATAACCCCATTGCAAGTTATTTCTAAAGCACTAGACCTTGCAGTTACCCTCTATAAATATTCTAATAGTTGTTTAATCGTTCAATGAAGAAAAGATATAATACATTTTACAAAAACTGAAAAAGCACTAAAGAATTTCAATTAGCTGTTTTTTATCATTTGGCCAATCGCAGAGGACATCTAATCTCAGGCATCACTGTGGGTTAATTTATATAACTTAAACGTATCTATTAATACATTACAATGCATACATGTTACATACAGTGCATTTTTATGACTAATTCAACTACAATGTAAAATTTTATCATTAAATTCATGTTTTAATATTTAAGATGAAATCTTAAAAATTTTTACACCAAAAAATAAATGAATATTAAAATTAAATCTTATCTTTTACACTTTAACATACTTCAACAAAAATGTAATAAGTAATAAATAGTAGAAAAAATAAGACAAAGGTAAGTGTTTTCTGGTTTGAATGAAAGCACGTTAGATAAAACTCAAATGTAGAGAAGTATTGAAAATATTCCCAAAAGTGGTTGGATTTTTAAATGAGAACAAAATTTGGCGAACATTAGTTGTCTATCAGACCATGAAACTTGAGACTTCACCGTTCAGCGCACTGAAATTAGTTCCTTGAGATGCAAATATTCGTATACAGGCGGTACCAAAAAGACATTAAATTGCTTGTGAAACGATTTTTCTTTTAACCTGTTAAACAATGGTAAACTCAGGTGATTGATGCTGCGAAGATTTAGAGTCAAAGTAAGCGAAACTCACAATCATTTGATAAATAAAATTCTGCATTTTGTCACAATTTTCAGAAAAACAATGGTTTTGGCAGCATTTTTATGCATATGCCTACACCACATCAATGTTTAACAAGTTAAATGTGTCTGCGTGTGTGTCAATCCATTGTTATCCTTTTAATATTCGTTTAAAAAGACATTCAGAAAAAACCACCAAAAACAAGCATAGAATCTTTTACCACTTTATTTATAAGTCCTTAAAATGTACATCCATAAAGTTATTTTTAGAAAAGTTGGGAAAAAAAACTGTTTAATTCGTAATCCGACTAAATTATAATTTCGTTACAAACAGAACATAAATCTATTGACCCAACCACATGATAAATGGCCAAATGTAATAATACGTGCAATGCACCGCGATGAAATAAATCTGAACTGCAATTACATTCCTCGCGACTTAAAAGACAACGCCTATTTAGAAAAAAAAAAAAAAAAATCAAATCCATAAATTTTCTAACGATATGAATTAATAAAAGATTCACCCAGAACCCCGCCTAGCTGATACGTAATTTTACAAATGAAAAACGTCATCGAAAATCCTCCCTCTAAAAAAGGTCTCTTGAAGCTTTAACAATGTGGGTCCCCTTCAAAAACCTTTTTACTTCCTCTCTGCCAATTGTGCTTACCTAACACCCCTCGATAGCGACTGATGATTTCGGTATCTTTAAAGTACTTTATCGATCTAACAAATCCAATGAAAACCAGAGAATAGAGCTGGTATGGGTGGATGGATGGATGCTTATATTGAGGGTAGGGAATGGTAAGTATCCTCCAGGCAATGAGGGGAGACCGCCAGTGCAGAAGGGTTGCAAACACATCTATCCACTAAACGTGGGTTTCTGGCATGGCCCTGAAAGGATTCTCTCCAACAAGTGCATTACCATACCCCGGCCACCTGGGTAAATCTCGGAACGTTTATGTGGTTTGGAATCTAATACTTAAAGAGGAGTCCTGTCATATTGAATGCAGGAATCTACTTTAACACTTTCATTGTTTGATATTTGCAAGTGAGATGCTCTATTAGGGAGGAATTTTTATCTTTAATTTCGATCGTAAATCACTTAACAATCTCGGTAAATGTGTTTAATAATTTAACAAAGTAAGCTGCTGATTTAATTATTCAAATACGAAACTACTTGTTTGCTGCTTTTTCTATTTTTAAACTTGCATAATAAAATTGCAATGATATAGGATTATACATGAATATCCGCTATTTGATGGCAGATTTTTCGGCATTTCTGATACTCTTTTTGTCAATAAAATCACACAGTTTATATATCAGCAGATTAGTTATTGAAACTTAAATAATATTTCGATTAATTAAAAGAAACTAAAAATCTAAATTTGCTACTTTAAAAAAGAAACAATCATATTTTGATTTTAGTCTCAAATTAAAGAACTCCTGTTATTTTCGACATTTTCTTTAAAATTTATACTTTTTTAAAAATCTTTCAGAAATAACTGCAATTTTACTAAAATACGACTAAAATTCAAATTCCCTGATGACTTAGAAATAAATTATATTAACACAGTGAACAACTAAAATGTCTAAAAATGAGAATTTTCCAAAAGATTTTTTAAAAGATTTCATTGGAATGAAATTAAATTACTTCAAAAGAGTATAAATGATTTGTAAACATTTGATTCATAATAATCCAAACAATTAATACATTTTTCATGGTGTACTGATTGGATACGAACCGAAAATAAAAAGAAATTTATAAAAATGCCAAATATATTATACAATGAAACCTCAAAATTAAATCAAGTAAAACTTGAGTATGTATAAGCTCAAATGCATCCAAAAAAATTTTTAAACACTACCTTCGCACTTAACAAAAAATTCCGATAAAGAAAAAATAAAAGCAGTAAAGGTCTGCCAAAAGAAAACATCTATCGCAATATAAATCCAAAATAAGTCAAACACCGTTTAAAAGTGACCGACCTTGATCTTAAGAACATGACGCGCCTACTAAACGGAAAGGACGAGTAATAAATACTACTGATAAAACTCAGATAAACTAGAATAGTCATTCTTCATCAACTACAAAGTAAAATATTTCCAGCATAAAAGCATCAGCAGTCAAGATTAAGATATCAAGGCTAAAAGCACCAGTCTGTTTAAGATAACTAATTAACAACAATGCATTAAGGTGTATACCATAACATTCTAGGTGCAGTTGATTGTACTAATAGCAAATGCACTCCAGGCAATTTTTTTTCGAGATTTGCATTTCTAGTTATTATTGATCTCACTATTTTACTACGACATCGATGGATTTAAAAGAAATATTTATTCAGACAAATCAGAGATACCGCTAGGAAAAAGTCAAATAAACAGAACATTTCCAAACACGAAATGATAACTTTGGGTTACTGAACTTTTATTAGTATGATGATGAGAAAAACGCACCGGCGAAATATTGCCATAAATAAAATTGTCAACAGCCTTTTTTCTTGTTTGCATAAGCGTATAAAACAAACTTTTCATTTTACATTTGAATAAAAACATGTTTCGCAAACAACATATTATCAAGATCAATAAATATTTTCCCCTGATTTTTTTTTTTTTTCAAAAATTAAATATTTTCCCAAAGCATAACTAAATTTTATTTGTTTTAAGAATGAAAACAAACCAAAAATAAATGCAAAACACACATAATTAAAATATAAAGCACTTGAATTGACTTTATTAACTGAATCGTTTTATCATATTTCGTATCGTAATCGTTTAATCGTATAGATCAGGGGTCTCCAAACTTTCCAGCCTTAGGGCCATACTGTTTACTCCAGTAAGTACCAAGGGCCAAAACCATTTTAATTTTTCTGCCATTATCTGTAACTTCCAGATTTATGCATTCTAACACTGAGTTATTATTATAGTTGTTATGCTTAAGTTAAATTTTCTGCGTATTATGCTTGTCATTAAGCTTTACCAAGCAAGTAAATAAAAGCGACTTATTATCATTTTGTATTTTTTTTATCCAACTTATTACAGCAACAATAAGCTATTCGCTATCACGGGCCGGATGGATGACACTGGCGGGCCGGATGTGGCCTGCGGGCCGTAGTTTGGAGACCCCTGGTATAGATAGATATAATTAGTAAAAGAGAACGAAATAAATGTGTACATGCATATTTTGAAAAAGACGATGGTTTCTTCACTAACAGAGAAACTTTTAACATAAATTTCTCACATTGCTAACACTAGGTGTTAGCCAAAGTCCTAATACAAGTATTACAGATCTGATTATGAACATTTTAATAATAATAATTCACAAGAAAAAAATATTTTTTCGCTCTAATGTTAAAACATTTCCCCCTAAATAATATAAGTCATTTGAAGAAGTATTTTTTACAAAGATGGAGACAAAAAATTATTTGTGCATCAGAAAATAAAGTTAGTACAAACAAATATAAAAACAAAGCCAAATAAATAAGCGTGTTTATGTAAAACTTGCCATTGATCAAAATTTGTCATCGACTGAAAATAAAAAATAATAGTGTTCCAAAAATGAGTAAAAACATCATGAAATCGTCAATTTAAAAAAAAAAAAAAAAACGCTAACTGCAAATTTTAAAATATTGATTTAACTGTTAAACGTAATTAGAAAAATTTAATGCTAATAAAAAAAAGCATTGATCAATACAAGGTCACCTGATAAAAAGCAAAAATTATTTTATAATCTTTCTGTTAAAGAGGTGAATAACAAAAGAGAAAAATATTTAAAAAAAAACGAAAAATTTTACAACTCAGCTAAGTGTTAAAATAACTCATTTTTAATAAATCTCTCAAGAGAATTAAAAACAGACAAAAATAAGAGTATACAAACCAACAATAATAAGATAATTTCAATTTTGTAAACTTCCATTTCATAGACTTTCAAGTATATTAAAAAAACATAGATATCATTCAACCAGGACTTTAAATTTCAATTACTTTACTAAAGTTATCTATACTTTCAATGCCAATAGTTTTCGTTTTATTATCTAAAAAAAGGGGCTGTTACAACAGTTAATTGTTATTTATACTTGATAAGCTATCAGAACTGCTGTTTTTTATCACATTTCACTTAAAATAATTGCATAATCAAAATATTGCATTCGTTATTGATAATAATAACACAATTCACGATTATTATTCAAACAAAAGAATTAAAACTGATAAGCTTTCTGAATGTATACACATATATGTAGACTATGAAGATTTATTGAAAATTTAGGGAAAATTTGTTTAATAATATTATATTTAAAAATTTAATAATATAAGTTTTAATAATATTATATATATTTCTTAATATATTAATTACGAATTTCATCATTCCAGATGCTATTTTTTTTAAAGCCACTGCAGTATTTTCCAAATGTAAGCAAAGTTTCACCTTTCTATTTTCTTTGTTGTTTCTAAATTTAATATTTCTTAAAACAATTATTAAAAAAAAACATAAAAACGTTATTATAAAACATTTTATAATCATTGCTATTTACCGTTAACAAATTATCTAATAAGGACAATTGCAAAATTCTATCACCTGCAAATTCACTAAAATATAAAAGGACCTTGAACGCTTCTGACGCAACGTATGCGCATGGTACATATTTACGCTACACGGTAAACCTTCCTCTCTGCTACAAAGGCAAATAGCACGAGTCGTAAAAATAACACAGGCGCGTCTGAACTAAACAAATAAAAAAAAAAAAAAAAAATACTCCCCAGATTCTTATCCGATACCATAAAGCTAACAGTAAACCTCGATGACGAGGCGATTGCCTTCAAGTTTGCGTGCAGGAATACAGAAAACTAATTTATAATTAGAATAAGAGAGCAACATTCGGGTTACGGCAGTGTTTGCAAACAAGTAGGAGAGGTTTTAACTCGCACGGTTAAAACAGAGCGGAATTTTAGTAAACAGCTGGAACAGTCGTAAATCGCTGTGTCGTCACTGAGTTCAGTTATTGGGCACGTACACCGGAACATATGAACGCTTCACTGCAAAAAGAGCATAAACCTTTATTTATTTTTTTTTTCCTTCTTTTTTTCACCCTGTCTTTATAAATGAGGAACAAGGCTAAAAGGTTAAAGGAGATATCGATATCGTAAGTTCAGAGTACTTTATATGTCAAAGGAATCTTGGGCCCATTTTCACTTTATCTCTCTTTTTTTCTACACAACAAAAACTTAGCAGCTGAAAGGTGTAATACAAACAAATTCTCTTACAGAAAATAATAAAAAATTGACAATAATGATTTAGTGATACATTAACTATAATTTAGTAAACTAGACTTTAGAATGTCCATTTAAACCATTACCTTATTATTATCATTCAAGTTTACATAAATTTTTCGGTACTTACGTATTAACGGTACCTTGGCGACAGTTGCGCCAATAAAGAGCACAAGCGCCAACCGCATCTACAGATTTGGAGCCAATCTACACTTAAAATTTTTGTTCCAAATAATAAAATATATATGAAACACTTCATTTAAAATCAAAACGCTTTCAAAATTTGTTTTATTCCAAATAATAAAGATTGGCGGCACTTAAAAACCGCCAAGTCTGTCGCCAAGGTACCGTTAATACGTAAGTACCAATTTTTCTTATAGGGCAACAAAAAAGAAAGGATTTACAAAAATGATCCAAAAACTGTATAAATTGCATCAAACAATCAAGAATGAAGTTGACACTGTTACAGGACATTCTTTTTTCATGTGTTTTCAGCTGTATTTACAAGAAAGTGGAAGATATCTCCAGCATTTGTTTTCATAAAATGATTCTGAAGGATTAAAATTATAAACTTTTTGCTTATTTTTGATGTGATAAGTAATAATATTAATAAATTATAAGTAAGTTAAATTTTATTGATTTAAAATGATAATTCCGTATATTGATGGATTATATATACATATAATCAGTGAGCCTTGTGTTCCATTTATGTATGCCACGAACAGCCCACTAATGGGCGATTTTGGGAGGATTTTGCTTTCCGGAAAACTTTCAGGGATAATTGACTTTCATATTTAAGGCCACCACAAATAGCCTGCCTATACATGCCAGACACTTCCACTGCTGTCATAGTCACCATTGAATATCCTGGTTTCTAAAGTAGTGACTGTAATAGTGACTAGTGGATTCGAATCTAAGACCTCCTACACTAATTTGTTATATTATAAACTAAAATTATATTTAAAAAAATTCATCCTCTTCGACCACTATCACTTTGAAATAAAATATCAACAAAATTACGCGCTACTTAATACAATAATTTTAAAAATCTTTTATGAATATAGAATACCAAACTGCTCAAACAAAACACAAATGCATAATAGATAGAAAACAACAATTTTTTTAATAAATTCACAAAAGGAAGATTAATCCAAGAGCAATAAACATTCTGCTTTCAAGGTTACAAATAAAAAATAATAATACAAAAAAAAAAAAAAAAAAAAAAAAAAAACTAAGGTGGTGAAAAACCACGGGTGCATCAAGACTTCGTGTTGCAAGACAAGATTTAATACATACGAAAACAGAGCAGCTGTCATCAGTTCATTGGCTTCGCATTATGTCATCGTCTCATTTCGATTTATTTTTCTTATTTTTATTGCCGGCATAATTAATAGACAGCTTCATTCGATTAAGACTGTTGATAGAAAAAAAAAAAAAAAAAAAAAAAGAATTTCAGTTAATGTTTTTAAATGCTCTAAATAACTATTGTAAGTTAGCAAATAACTTTGAAAAAGACATATCTTTGATGTGAAAAAAAAAAACTGATATAAAATTTAATTTATAGTTTCAAAATAATTAATTCAATGGTATAATAAAAAAATCTAGGTATTTTATGGTTGATCGTGGTTTTGTTACTACACTCATGTCCCTAAATTAAGGATAATGAAGTTCAGGCAAAGAAAGAGACAGAAGCAAAATAAATTTGACTTATTTGTAAAGTCTATTTATTAAACAAAAGGTAAAGAGCAAAAAAAAAAGATGCTATATGTTAGACATAATTAATAAAAATTGCGATTTTTACTCCTGAGCAAATTTCAAAAAAAGAACCTATTTACAAAAAACAGTATAACATAGCTAGTATGATGGTTAATATGTCTCCCGGACGATGCAATACAGGCCTTACAACGCCTAGGCATGCTGAGTATCAAATTATCAATCTGATCTTGGGGAATATTACACCACTCATCAAGCAATGCCCTCCGAAGTTCCGGTTGACAGGTCTGCAATTCGTCGGCTAAGCATATCCCACACATGCTCTATTGGATTAAAGTCCGGTGAATATGCTGGCCAATCCATACGGGTGATATCCTCCAATTGAAGGCATTCGTCTACAATGTTTGCACGGTGAGGACGGGCGTTGTCATCCATAAACAGAAATTCAGCACCCATGGCGCCCTGAAACAAACGTACATGTTGTTCCAGAATGACATCCCGATAGATGCGGCCTGTCATCGTTACACTCTGAACATGCAGGTAAGTTCTGGAACCAAGAATAATTCCGCCCCAAACGAGCCATCCTGCACCACTGTAACGGTGTCGTTCAATGGTGTTCTCTTGTGGTAACGGGTACCTGGCGCTCTCCATATGAAAGTCCGGCGAGAATCAGACTGAAAACTAAACCTGGATTCGTCGGAAAACATCACACAAGACCACTGTTGCGGTGTCCACAATGCATGCTCTCTACTCCAGGTTAATCGCAGGCGACAGTGAGTTGCGGTAAGTGGAACACATCTGACAGGCCTACGAGCATATAGACCAATGTGTCCTAAGCGTCTGTACACGGTCTGCCTTGAAACTGTCGTACCGGTAGCTGAAGAGAGCTGACGAGACAGGTCTGATGCTGTCCTCCGTCTGTTTCTTTTGGCAGTAACTGCTAAATACCGGTCCTCATTCGGCGTTGTAACTCGGGGGGCGACCTGTACTGTAACATCTACTCACATTACCATCATCTTGGAATAGTTTCCAAAGCCTGAGATGACACTCTGGGCGATTCCAAGTCGTCCAGCTGGGACGTCCACATTCCAGTCGTCCGATCTACCACGTAAAAAATCATCCAAATGCTTCCTTTGTGCCAAAACTATGCGGTTATTGCACTGAAAGGCTTTTAAAGCGCTTGTGAACAATTTTACTTCTTGCCACCATTCCTTATATACCCCTCTCTTACACTCTCGTCATTGTGACGTACCATCCGCGCCATCTGGTGGTTTCCTGTAATTTGCATATTCTTCTTCAAGATGTGTGTGATAATGCTACAGGTGAAATTTTTATTTTAGAGTTCAATTTCTGTGTGATTCTGAATTATCCTTATTTTATGGACGTGAATGTAATTACGACATTTTATCAGTTATATTTTTCTTCCTGTTTTTTAGGAAATTACTATTAAAAAAAAAACGCTTCTCAATGCCTGAATTAATAAAATAAAATTTTGTTTTTATTTACTTAAACATATTTAAATACAAAAAAAAAAAAAAAAAAAAAACTAACACAAAAAGTTTTTTCTCAAATAAAACGATTTTTCGCCATGATAATCATGGGTAAATTGGCAAGACAAATTCTTTAAACAAAATGAGAAACTCATAGCTATTAAAGATATAAACTTTTCTATACATTTCTATCAATCATTATTTTGAATAAGTTTTTAATAATTATCATTTCTGCAGATAAAATTAAAAAAAAAAAAAAAAAAAAAAACTTGACCTTCATTAGCAAACATAGGATTTAATAGTAGTAGTAAACTTTAGGATAAAACAGCTAGCGAAAAAAGAAAACCAATTTAAGTAAGTAAGAGGTAGAAATATGTCAAACAAAAGTTTGATAATAATAAAATTGTGACCTTCCTTTTATTTAAAAGAAATCATCTATAGCAAATAACATAAAATCCTGTGCAATATTTTTAGTAAACAATTACGGCATCGTGAAATCCATTGTTGGTAATGAGCCATCCAAACTGATTGATAGGAATAGATGCACAAGACTAATAATATCTTAACAACCATTATATTAAATATTTCCTATCAATAGATAAGTATGAATAAAAAACAGTCTTCGATACCTAGGATAAGAGGATGAAAACAAAGAAATAACTTCACAGTAAATAAATTTTTATCAAGCTATTTCCATCGGATTATTTCACTAGACAAAGAAAGTGATGCATTTTATCTTTTCCAAGAATTTTCCAGTTCCCTACTTCTATGCCCAAAAAGCATTTACATCGTGCATAAAAGGATAATTTAAAAATTAAACAACAACTTAGTGAATATATTTAACATTTTTAGTTATTCTCTTAAAGAAAAGGAAGGATATTGTTGGAACATAATATAAATATATACCTTGCCCTTGAAATAAATAACCAGTATATTGAGAGTTAACACAAACATTTCTAAGAAAGTAATCAAATAAAAATTACTATCACTAGCAAATTCATATTTAAAACACGATTCATAAAAAATT
Source organism: Caerostris extrusa (assembly GCA_021605095.1). Classification (NCBI taxonomy): domain Eukaryota; kingdom Metazoa; phylum Arthropoda; class Arachnida; order Araneae; family Araneidae; genus Caerostris; species Caerostris extrusa. The sequence goes on from BPLR01018959.1 coordinate 57,788, forward strand.
AGTAAAAAAACATGAATGAATAAATGAAAATTTCGTTTTTTAACTATTACACTAATGTTCCACTTCCTGTATAGAGAACTAGTTCAAGGAGAACATGATTACGATTCTTAGATGGAATTTGTTTACTTAGACAATTTCCTGGAAGAAATGACGCAATATTAAACAGGAGTTAAAATTTGTCACAACAAACATGCGTATTTAATGGTTTTTACAAAATAAATATTACCAGTACGAGTCACCAAAATTAAGAATTCAAATTACATTACAGGTATCTTTCATAGACCATGGAAAATAATCATGCAGTAATTGATTAGTTTTAACAGAAATTGTACGATAACTTGATTTTATATTTTAAAGCAATTTTGCC
>BPLR01018960.1:0-43731 GCA_021605095.1 Caerostris extrusa
TTTTTTTCGTACCTCACATTTTGATGAAGTCATTCGTCAATAGAAATACCAGAGATGCAGCGGATTCAGCTTTAATAATAAGAGATTATTACTCTTGTTTTTCAACAACAATTTGAGACTTGAAGACATTACCGTGAATCAATTTGCTATACTGCATTCGCGCAGAGATCTTTATCTCCTCTTCAGGATCAAACGAACTGACCCATGAATTTATATCGATGGGATTGTTTAATTTTTATTTAAGTGACCCATAGTATATATATATCGATTTCTATAAACAAGTTATGATATATAACATTTTTAGACAAATTTTCAGATTTTGAAAATTGATTAAAAATAGAATATAGTATAAAGTTAAAATTGTATGTTTAAATATAGGTATTTTGTGAAATATTTTTTAATTTAGTTATGTTTATAAATAAGGTATTTTTAAAAATTTATAATTGAAATTATAAAAAATTATTATTAGTTTCAAATGTTATATATGTATAACGTTTTAACCTATATAACAGCCAATATTATTGATTTTGTCAATATTTCTGTGATGGAACATTTCATGATGTGGAATTCCTAAACTGTAATATAAAGACTTGATTAAAAAGATATTTAGCCCAATTTTTATTTGCATATTGTTTAAGAAGAATTGTGCCCTTTTTATTATTCTATTTCTTCCTTTACCAGAAAAACTGCCTCATATTTCTGCAGCTATCTATATAATATTCATTCAAAGTTCACACTAAAGACATTTTCCCAGTTTGTCAATCATTGAAACCCATCACTTCACTGATTTGGCAGCTATGCTTTATGGCATTAATTCATAACATAATTCATTTAAATTATTGCTACTCAAAGTTTCTGCGTTTGTTTTTAAGACAATGCAATGTGATAATTACTATATTAATGAGAGAGAAAAACAGTTTCAGTTAATAATTTCAACAATAACTTGCGTTTAACTTATCCATTTGACTAATCCCTTTTAATTCTTTGTTGCTATAAAGGTGGGCCAAATATTAACACACTTATTAAATCTTTATAACTTCTACAATTAAACATACATAATTGTAAATTATCTATATTTATAATACATAATTACAATTTTATAGCTATATTGTATATTTTCCATTATAAAATAGATATATATGTATATGACTGTAAATATATAACTTGCAAATCCTTTTTTTTTGTCATTAATGATCCATGAACTACTTGATGTAAATATATGCTGTTTGCCATATTTGAAGCTCTTTACACAAGGTGATAAAGGGCTTCGAGACAATCTCCAAGATTAATTAATCGATAAATTAATCTTTACAGTGTCTAACAATTTGCGAACGGTAGTAAATTAATCATTCCCTTCTGAAGTTTAAATATTTTTAATGAATCTTAATCTGAGCTTCAATGATATAAAATGCATAAGTATAAATAGTGTATACAATATTTTATTACTTTAAAAAAATTAAATTAGTGTATCAAGTATGCAAAAGTATAATATTTTAACTATAACTGTAACTTTTCAGCTGTAATTTATTTTTTATTAGGAAATGGCAATGCAAATGTCACTCTCGAAAAAAATAACATTTAATATAAATCGAATAATGCTAAACTTGTTGAGAGAAAAATACATTTCAAATTATAGATATAATATCTGATTGTGGAATGCTTGTTCTAACATGTAGAAATTAGATCATTCGCATTAATTAAAGCCACAAAACATTAAGCAATTCATTGAAAAATGTATTTTGATCAATTGTTATAACGCGGCCTGATGGTAATCATCTGGCAGTGGCATAAATTCTTGTTGGTGGTTCGAAGGAAATCCACGTTAAGCACAGCCAGGTCCGGTCTGGTGAAGCAAATTATTACCCTAAAATGACCGTAAAGTGACAAACCAAACTAAACCACTGGTTATAACAGTCTTATTACAGTTTTTAAGCTTTATTTGCTATTCAGTTTTGTTTTGATAATCTTTTACAAAACCTAAAGTAAAAGGCAGTGTGAAAGACAGACTGTAGAGTAATTATTTTACTATAATATGAGAAAATTTGCTCATCCATGCTTGTCAGTAACAGCCACAAAGTCTTAAGCCCGCAAAACAACTCATTTATAAATATGTTTCGATACTTTTACTATAACAGTTTTATTACAGATTTAAGGTTTATTTGCTATCTTATATACTATCCCCATACTTGAAACAACCTTAACTTTTTGTACAAGGCAGCTTGAACAGACTGTATACTGATAATTGTATTAGGTTTGTAGATTAATCCCTTCTAATTCCCCTTATAATTAATTGATTATTTTATTTTTCATAAAAAAATTTATTTCCTTTGCACTTTACCAATTTGTAGTTTTCTCCTGCATTCAATATTTGATTTACTACCATCTGTAGTTGTCATTTGTTACTCACAAACATTTAACTCCTTGGATTCGCATGAGTAACTTCTAATCCGTTTAATCTGTATTGACCTCCATGGATGATTATACACACTAAATGCATTCCCGTAATGTCAATACCTTACAAAATGAACGCCTCAAGACATACTCATAACCTTAAAAAATACTGAGCTTTTTGTAAATACCCGAAATCATTCTTTTTTTAAAGTTTATGGAACATTTACTTCACGTTTATGTTGTTTACGGAAAAACTAAAGAAAATGAATGATTGGAGTTTCCATTGCGCTGAAAAATAATTGTAACAACTTCACGCGACTTTCAATTATTCATTTAAAAAGACGTTATTCTGGATTCCAAGATGATTTTATCGATCATTTTAAATGATCCAACATTTTTACACGGGTGTTTACATGTTAAAAGCAATATCCATGGAAAACATTTTTTATTTACCTTAAAGCAGGGGCAGACCTTTTTTTTTTTTTTTTTTTTTTTTGGTTTTTTATTTTTATTTGAGGAGAAATTTCTACAACTAATAAAACAAATATAAAATATTTTATATAATTTATACAGAATGTGCGATGATTATCTTCACAATTTGAATCTTTTTTTTTTAAATAAAACCTGAAAGAGATAAGACAGCGAAGTTATTTGTTAGTGAATACAAGCAACGCTATGATCTTATTTAAAATTTTATTAGTAAAATTAAAAATTATATTTAACCCCAGAATTTCATTAAGCATTCTAGAAATCTATTCTTAAGAAAAGAGGTCACTCCGAGCGATTCAGGAAATATGTAAATAAGAAATAAAGTAAATGACATTGATGATTTGAAGAAAATATCTGCAATTAAAAACACAAGTATTTCGCCTAGACATTCTGGGACATGACTATGAGAAATGGGACATTCGACTCGTTGTCAACCCCAAATTGGTGATGGCGTTCAATTTTAAATTATTTGTACAGAAAGTTTAATTTAAATGTAACTTATGAATTTTTCATTAAATTTTCTTTTACGGTTTGTGTCAGAAGAAAAAGCTTTGGTATTCAAATAAAATTTTATGTTTCTGATATATGGCCAAGGGGGCCTAATGGCCAGTGAGTATGCTCTGTGGCACCCGGTGCCAAGTCCCCAGTGGTGCCATGGATGCTTGAGAGGTTCGGAATCCGCTTTAAAAAGCATGACCTTGTCTAATATGAGCTTAGTGATGATAATCCTACCTTGCAATAATAAAACATCCATCTCGAAATCTGCCAGTAGGTGGGCAGCATTGGCCCACCATGAGCTTGAATTCAGAGAGTTGGTTATGTACAAGCATGAAAACTATCATATATATTAAATATCAAAGTTGTTAAAATGATTTTTCTATAAAGTTTGAACTTCAGATATTGTAAATAACATATCATCGTAGCAATAGTTACATTCATTGTATTAACCTTTTGTAGGATTTCATTAATAAGTTATTGATAAGCCCCGCAATTTGAATGCCCATTGACTGTTCGTTTTCCTCCAACTCCAGTATTTTTGTATCAGTTTATAGTAGTTTCCTGAATCAAACAAAGGAATAAATCACGCAACGAATTTTAACAGTTTTCGAAAATTCCATAGTCCTTAATTGATCATTTTCCTTTTTCTTCAAATCTCTTTTTTTATTCTCTCTTATTACATCATAATCTATCGTATTTATCTAAATTTGTTTCTTTAGTTTCTCATTTTTAGTATGTATGTACTTTTTATTATATGTATTTATGTACTTTTGTACCAAGGAGACTTCTATACTTCGAATAGTGACAAGAAGACTCAAATTTATGAACCCTTTTTTTGCTGTTGTTGTTTTCGCAGAAGTTTCATCAATTGATTTATGAAATTAAACTTAAAATGAAAGCATAATTCATTGATTCAAAAAGATTTATCTTCATCTGGTCTCAGAATTTAATTTCAGAATATCCACCATGTATTTGTTTGCAGGCTATTCAAATAGCAAAGCAAACGACAAATAATTATTTATAATTTTTACAGACTTTACTTTACAAAAAGGAAGTAAAATTAATTCATAGGTTGTTCTTGTATTTATTATCTTGTGTTAGCATGATGTTGTCCGGATAAGAGCCCTTGAATTTTTCAAAACAATTCACGAAATGAGAAAATAAGCCGTGACATTATTTTATTTGAAGATGGTACAGTAATTCCATATCGCGAACATGTGTACCATTTTTAAGGCAGAGTTATTATGTACCAATTTAGTGAACTAATGGCTTGACAAAGAAACCACCAAAAAAAGTCCACCAGTTAAAAAAACTTTAGAAAAACCTATTACCTAAAATAAAAAGTTTAAAAAAAAACCTATTACCTAAAAAAAAAAGGTTTAACATTACTTCACTTCCTTACAAATATATAGCAAAGACAAATTAGCTTTTAAAACTCTTTCCAATATTACTTGTAAAAAATTGAACTAATATATGCATATTCTCTATGAGAGAAAACATTGGACATTTTGAGTACGAGAGAGGCAAATTCTTATAAAAAAAAGTGTTCTTAATCTGTCAATTATCCTGAAAGTTAGCATTCCTAAAGATTATTCAAAAACATTCATTATCAATAACTTGAAAACTTATGAAAATGAAATGAAATGTTATTTAATAAAATTGATTAATTTGTTTCTAAAACCAAAGGAATTTGTATAATGTCTTCTTTTTTTATTTTTATTTTCCAAAATATTTTTTTTACTTTTTTCTAGTTTGATCTCAATTTGAGAGAGAAAATTCTGTCTTAAAAAAAAAAAAAAATGTTAATCTACTTCAGTAATTACAATTATTGGTACATCATATATTTTGATTTTTAATTCCGCATATCTCGATTTGATGTCAAAAAACTGCATTTCGAAAGTTTTTAATATTCTGTCTGCAATTAAGCTAATTAACCATTTCCGGTAATGAGGTTGTTCTCTTTAGACTTTCGAAACGTGTGGCTTTCTTTTTTACGTTCGAGCATCTAATAAATAAAACGACAGTTCTTGGTTTCCCAATTAATGGGGGAAAATTATTTGAATTGTTAAAATTAAGCAAATATGCTGCCGTCTTCAATAGTTTTTACAATCCTTTGACTGAAAAAGTCATGATTGGTTTGTCGCTCTACGGTCATTTGTGCACACTTTAGGCTAATTAGACTGGGACCTACAGTTTAACATGGATTTCGAACCACTCACAAACATCCATGCCACCTTCAGAATTCGAATCTGAAGTCGTGGTACCAAAAGGCAGAGAGCTAGCCTACCACGTCGCAAAGTAATTGTGAATAAACTTGGATTCGATTTAAATGATTTGTTAATTTAATGAATGAAGAATTCATTAATTTAACATTCAAATGAATTGCTCAAAAGTCTTATTAAAAAAATTAAAAATAGTTAACTTTGCTGTTGTTATTACTGAGATATTTAAAAAAATTCTGAAAAGATCTTTTGAATACAGTATAATATTTAAAAATATAATAATAGATCATATAAACGATTGCATAAGATTGGCTCTATTAATTTAATGAATTTCCAAAACTTTATTTTTACAAAAATGTTCACATCACTACTGAAACAACCTAATCTCATGTGTTCTTTAAAAGTATTTCAATGATTTGGACAACAATTCTCTAATTTCCAACCATCTAATGTAATAATGTGTAAACGTAATACATAAACTAAGATAGATTATAAACATTAGCTATAAGGCTGTTAATTTCTAGGAAAATTAAATACTTGTTTAAAATATTAAGGCTACGATAAAATGCTCCTTTTTTGTATTACTTTTAAAAATTGTATTACTTTTTTTTTTTTTTTGGTCTCGCAATAAATTTTTAATATCGTGAACAATTAAAAAACTGCCATACCTAGAAATGAAGAAAATATACAAACATAGACATTTTATGTCAAAATTATTTAAATATTTCCACCAGGAATCAGGTTATTAAGTGAAGTCATTTAACCGTCGCGACGTTTTAAAGTATACTACAACTCTCTGTCGATTTGCTCGCGATCCGTCTCAACAGAGGATGAATGGAAAACATTCATAATTTATACTTTTTCCTATTCCTGAAATACAAAGCACCGAGAAAGTCAGAAATAAATTTAATGAGAATAATTTATTAAATTTCTATTTATTGTTGGTCGGTAAGAAGTAATAATTTACCATTGCTAGATAATGTATTAAAACAGGCATACAACAACAACTTTGAGACTGGGGGACCATCTCAAAGTTGTTGAAAACATACAATACCGAAACACATGCAATATCTCCAGCTTAACAGAAGACAGAAAAAAAAATTGTATTATGTGAAGATAATAATAAAATAGAAGTAAATATTGCATCGTAATTAAAATTAAATAAAATATTTTAATTTTATGAGGTATGAATATGTCTTTTATGATATAAGAATATTTAAGTCTTAGAATTTTAAATTTCATGCGCGTTTAGTGAAAAATAATAATAAGTTAAAAATCTTTTACTAAAGATTTTTAACTTTTTTCCTTTCCAGAAAATATTTAGTGATAAGTATTTATTTATTCATTATGTTGCAATTTTAATGCATTATATTGCAATTATAATGCATTATATTGCAATTTTAATGCATTATATTGCAGCAACATTAGCTTGAGCACAATTTTAAAGCGGAACATGTTTTTGCAACACCCCAAAATACGTAAAGAAGTCTTTAAAAAATAATAATGGATATTGTATGGATAGCCAGTTGAGATTCCTTTCAGAAATAATAACAAAAGAAAAAAAACTCGTAAGGAATCATCTTTCAGATCAGGACTATATTTCACGGTATGCCATAGATTAGAAAAAATTGCACGATTTTTGTTTCTAATATTTAAATATTTATTGTTGTTCAATGCTTATTTTTTATGTTTCACGTGTAAATCATGCAACCAAAAAATGTCAATCCATTCGAAAGCCACATAATGATAATTTTTAAACAATTATAATTTTAATAAAATTGGCATAATATGAGGCCAGGCGCTAGAACAGTAATTGCAGACTGTGGTGTATGCCTTCCCGCTTTAAAATAAGTAAGTCTCTTTAGCCAACTGTCCAAAGTCAACTCTGTCACATATCCAAAGAGGCGCTTACAAAAGCAGACTAATTCACTCAGATGTCTCAGACTAATGTACTATTTCACACATTAATGTAATTAACTAACACATGAACATGGCATGCTGTAAGCAAACTATTTCCTTCATAAATACTAGTAAGAACGAACGTTATTGTACGAATGTTATTGTACGTATCAAATTAAATTTTTGATTTGTTTTTCATTATTTTTTTCTTTCTAAGATCATACAATAAATACAAATAAAAAATATATGTTGTTTAACTTTTAGCATATATTTCAAGTTTCCCGTAAGTTACAAATTATCTATGTGGCCATGGTCATAAGTTTCTACAGTTTGATTTTGAATTAAATTACTTCTCATTAAATATATATATATATATATATATAATGAGAAGATATTAGAATATATAGGAGATAATGAGAATATATATATCTATATCTATCTATCTATCTATATATATATATATATATATATATATATATATATATTTTTATTTATTTTTTTTTTTTTGACATGGATCATATAACTTTAGACTCAGGTATTCAGATAGTTTCATGTATCTGAAATTCAGGTACATTTTATGTAATGCACTAAGAAATTATAAACTGCCCAGAATATAAATCAATAAATTAGCATCGACCAAAAACATGACATTGACATCATTTCGTACAATCTTATCTTTTTTTTTTTTTTTTTTTAATACAGATTTTTTCATGCTATAATGACTGTCTTTAATTTAAAAAGAAATAACTGTAATACTAGTCCATCAACTGAGCTTTATTTCGATAAATTTTCTTTAAACATTCAAAAAGGCATTTTGTTGGAAATTTTTATTTCGTCGATCTAGCAAAACTTTTCTTGCCCTGTAAAATTCCACTTGTTGTAGATCAGTTGCCATCCATGTTTCAGATTTCACGAACAAATTCGCAAGTTTAAAATCCACTGAACACTAAAATAAATCGAAATGCACATTCATAAAATGATGAACAGAGAGTTTCCATTTTATTAATATCAAATTCGCCTATTTTAAGTAATACAATTATAACTGATTATTTAATCATAAAAAAAAATCTTTAAAGTTTAATAATTGTAATCAAAATTATAAAAGTTAATTTAATTAATACAAAAAAATAGAATAATGACAAAATAATAAAATAATTGAAGCTTTTTAAAGCTTATACCTTTTAGATTACCGCAAGCCTTCGGGCAGGACGGGTTAAATTTTGAATACCTTTTTAGAGCGATATCTGTTCCTGCTTGTTAGAAAATTATTATAGATTTTTGACTGTATTTATTTATTACGAGACCGATACCAAGATTTATTTAGTTTTATAATTAGTTTGACAGATGAAAATGTTTTCTCATACAAATATGCTGTCGAAAATTTTGGTCATGTCAAATATTCATTTTTTTATTCAGCAATTAGGTATTAACTTTTATGGAGAGCCAAAAGCAAGATCTTGATAATTAGACTGAAATCCAGTTTTGAAACTGCCGTCGAATGATGCATCGATGAGTCTTTTTTTTCTTTAAATTCATGTTTTTTCATAAATTGCTATCTTCAAGTTTTTCTGTAAACGTATCAACTATTATCCACATCACTGAGACATTCCTTCTTTGGATAATAAGGTAAAAAAAAAAAAAAAAAAAAGGCTTACTATGAGTGATTATAAATGTAATTGAAGAAAGATTACCACCTTCTAGTTGACATCCTTTCTTGCAACAGATATTGCACCGTAATATTTTCTTTTAAAAAGTACACATTTTACCTCTTAGTATGAATACGTCCTTAAATTACCTTTGCAAGAATAATTTTAGTATATTTAATATTGGCAATATATCTACCAAGTATGCAAACGTGGCTACCCAATCGTTATAGAAGATTTAATTCTTAGAATTTTGGATTGTTTTGTTGCTGGGAAAATAATTTGACTTCACTGTCTAGGTCGAACAATTGGATTCACATTTTGCCTCTTGTCAACCATCTAAACTAACACGAAAACGGTTAATATGAGGGCAATATGCAGAAACTATACCAACTATTTTGAAAACTTATTCATTTGTATACTTACAACTTTTTTTAAGCGTGTGGTGAGTAAATTAATGAAGTTCAAATGTGCAGTATTTAACGACTTGTAATAAATTTAGAATCTATATTTAGAATCTATACATTTCAGGAATTATTTAGATTTAAAAAAAATTCGTAGAATGTTAGATTTGTTCTATTATTAATAAAAGATAAAAAAAATAATATATAATAATCTCTATGGGCCTATTAGCATAACCTGAAGCAATTTTTGCAAAACTTTTGAAATTAAAACGTGAGAACACGCCATTAACCCAATTCAACGACACGACTAATTTAAACTTTTAAATGTAAAAAAATAAATTATATAACTTAGATCGCTTTCACGACCAGCAGCGCATATCTTCTCCTTTTCTTTGACGATTAATTCACTATGTTGTAGAGACAATTCCAGAACTGGTTCTCTCAGTGCAAGGTTAAATGAGATTATATGAATTACAAAACCTTACGTAATGTGTTACCTCATGAAATTCGCCTTCACCTTAAGGTTAGTGTTATCAAACCAGTGTTGTATAATCCTGTTTGTTTTTACTTCATTTTACATAAGAAAAGACTATTAACCCTTGAGCATACGATTTAATCATTATGCAATCTATTCTTGAAACGCAATTCTGAATAGAGAAAAATAATTTAAAATTTGATAACTGATTACATTTAACCACAACGGATTACGTTTTAACCATTTTATCATTCTAAACTATTTAAACTATGCTGAATTTTTATAGGTTAGGAGATCGATATGTATCTTTTCTGCACATGCACAATTTATTCTATTTATTAAGAGGTTTAAAAATATTAAAAAAAAAGTAGTATTAACGAAATATATCAATTTTTTTTTTTTTTGCTCCTTCTGTTGAATGCAGAAAATGTTATTTTAAAGTTTTTTACTTGTTATTAAAATGAAACAAAATATTTATTCCTTAATATTATTTTATAATATTTAAATTACATTTTATTTAGAATAGGACACAAGATGCTCTATTAATTACCGATACATATTTATATTAGAAAAATAGTTTTCACAAAGAAGCTTTTAAAACAAACTAATCATCAAAGTTTTTCTTCATATGACTATAAAAATCAAATTATATAGTCGTTTATTTGTGAATATTTGTGTTTATATCTCTTATAACCACAATTGGGTTTTACGATAATCAAGCGTAAAATTAATTAGTCAAAAAAATTCAATTATATTATTATTCAATTACATTTTTATGGTAATAATTCCTAAATTATGCGTATTCATCAATAGAAAATCATTTCGTTGAGGTCAAACAGGTTTATGCATTTTATGACAGCAATTAGTAATAACCACATCTACTTTGTTTAGTGTAATTTTAATATGAAACAGATAGGCTTACTTAGATAGGGATCCTACATCCAGGTCATTACATCACTGACAAAATTTTTGGATCTTCTAATTAGGAATTAAAAATTAGTAAATTATTCTTCTAATTAGGAATTTTAAATTAGGAAGTATTTTTAAAAAATTAATTTTCCTAATATTTAAATATTTATTTTAGAAGTTAAAATTATATGAGAGACGAGACAGCAAATTCAGCAACAATTTTTGTTCCGGTTGTCGAAGGAGTTATATTGCACATCCATGCATCCATCCTTGTTTACATAATATTTCATGGTTACAGTTTCATCAGAATAATGAAAGCATCAACACATGACAGCTATCGATTGTTTGAGTTCCTTTAATTTGCTCCATAATGAACAGAATTCAAAACAACGGTTCTATTCAGATTTAAATGTGATTACGACAAAGATCTAGAACAGGGGTGGCCAACCCGCGTCCCGCCTTGAATATTTTTCCGGTTCGTGAAATTTTTCACATTTTTAAAAATATATTTATTTTATAAAGGCCAAAGTAGTAAAAACCAATGTATTAAAAAATACATTAGGTATGCATCCATATATTCAAAAATTAAGTGTCAAAATTATGAGAAAAATTAACTTTGATTTTAAAACAATATTCTTGCGAATATATGACAGATATTGCCTGTTTTATTGATGAGTTTACAGTTATGAGTTCGCAGAATAATTAAATTATATTCTGCAAACTCAAGATGCGAGCGCATCTTGGAACATCTAATATAACAGATTCTATGTTTAACTCTAAGTAACCTCAGTGACGCAATGATCATCCCTAGATACGCGCAGTTGATTGTTGACAGCAAAGCAAATCAGACTTTTAGTTGAAGTTATTAGTGCTTTTTTGGTTCAACTTACACCTGCGGATCGTTTTTTTCTACAAAATTGACCAAACACAAAACATGCTCTAACATAACGGACGCTAACCTGCAACAACAATTACAATGTGCAAATACCCATTATATTTAGATATTTTTATATTTCATTTTAGTGTCGTATATTTCATTACAATGTGCGTTTAGTATCCTTATTATTATATTATATCTGTACTATGTAAGAATAATAGTGAATACAAAAATAATAACTCATTATGTTTCAATTTTTCACTCAAAAAAAAAGTCTACTGGTTTTCTAAGTCTAATACGGGGATATCTAATTTTATATGCGGCCCGAGGAGTTATGATGCTTTTCCAAACTGGCCCACAAGATCATTTAGGTTGGCCACCCCTGATTTTGAATCAAATACTCTTTGAACCATGTATCTAAGTAAACAAACAAAACTGCCCCCAATTTTTTTTAAACAAAGAAAATGAACTATTACCTATGTTTACTGAATTGTATTTTTAATTTATCCAGATAATTTATAAAATTAATAAATAAAACACAACCATCATTTCATCTTTCCTGAGGAACGCAGATGATGATTAGTAATTCATGTTCAGATAGTATTTGTTAGCAAATTTTGTATTAATTTTCTTTTCGGAAGATACACGACATGAAGATTTATTAGTTTTACACAGAAATTCTTTTTTACAAAATTAAAGTTGAATCATGTTCTCTGTTTACACAGGTCTAATTATTTTTTTTATAATAACCTTTTACTATCATTGCAAACAAATGCTAATTATGTACATCAGCAAAATTGACATTTGAGGAGTCAGGCTGCAAGAATAGCATCAGCGGACCACGGTTTGTGTATTCATGTTAAGCATTTAAAGTAGGAATACATTTACCCTAGTCCTAAGTTACCTTTCAAGCGACATGCTTCATTTCAGTTTTACAAAAATGCATGTAAAAAGCAGATTTTTATGAAAAATTAAAACATTGGGCAAGAACGATCTGTTCTAAAAATTAAACTTTTAAATGCTAGAAAAATATTTTATTTGATGTGTTTTTCTCTTAGTTTGCAATTAATTAATACTTTTCACAATAATGCGCAATCTTGAATGAATAATAGTACTTATCAAGTTAATTTTTTTTTTCCTTCATTAAACACTAATTTCAACTCAACTGGATACTTGCCATTTACAATGGATATGTTATTAAGAGATATCGAAACTTCGTTTTAAGTTCTAATTTAATTGTAGCCAAATAAAATAAGATAAACTTTTGCTTTTAAGTTCAAAATTTAAAATTTGAGTTCATTAGAAAGTTCTTTTGTATTTTTTATTGAATTGTTTCAATTATATTCATTTAATTTTTATGCTATAAATATGACATTATATATGCTATATATATGATTTTATGCTATAAATATGACATTTTTATGTTATATATATAATATTCTTTTAAGGATCTTATATCACTGCTTAAGAATTAATGTTATTTATAATATTATTAGATTTGTTCAGTTATTTATGTTAGACAGATGTATTTTAATAATTTATATAAACAATATCAAATTTAATAGTAATGTTCTTATTTTTATTATTACTTTATTGATAATAAATGTTATTTTATTTAGATATAATAGCATTTAGTATATAATATTAATTATATCAGTCCTTTCATAAAAAATTATCAAAAATGGACGGTTGGCCTATTTTACTTTAAAAAATAGGCCAACAGTCTATGTCTATATGTCTATTTTACTTAAAAATATAACTGTTAATTTTCTTTAAAGATTTTAAAATTTTTATAAAAAATAAAACAAAATATTTTATTCAAATTTTTCTACTTTATTACAAATTAGAACACTAGACATCTATTAATATAATCTACTTTAAATGCAAAATATTTTTTTACTTAACTTTTTATCTCTAGGAATTATGCAAATTATGCTCAATTTTTAAAGTTCAACTAATCAAAGGGGATTGGTATTAACTAATACATTTAAATGCGAAAACTTGTTTAAACTAATACATGTTAACTAAATAGTTTTAAGCCTGAAATTAAAAATAAACAATAAATAAAATCGATATGACTAATCACTTTTGCACTTGGTTCGGTAAATATCGAACCAAATACTAAAATGCTTATTAAATTGATGTAATAATATCCATTAAATTCATTTGTTGCCTTTTTGTTACAATAACATCTATTTTTGTTATATTTAAAGCAATGAAATTTATGCTAGATAATTTTAGATGCATTTTCTTTGCAATCTACATCCATTCCAAATTTGTGCATATCTTGTACAGAGTAATATGAGTTGAATATAAAATTGAGAAAATTTGTACATCCGATGAAAGAGATAGAAACTAAAAGATTAACTGAGTTGGACGACAATAAAAATTTTTTAAAAAAGATGAGAAATCCGATTTTAAAAGCGATACTGTTTCCCAAAATCGATTTCAGTTATTAAGGAAAACAATAAAATAATCTTTCTGATAGTACATTTGTGATAAAATACAATGGTAAATATTACGATGGTAAATATATAATAAATTAGTATATTTATGATGAAATAAATCATTACAACGTTACATACATGATAAACTAACTTATTAAGATAGTACATTTATGATAAAATAAATCGTTACAATGGTGTATATATGATAGGCTAACTTATTAAGACAGTACACTTACGATAATATTTAAGATAATACATTTAAGATAGTTAAGTACAAGTATTTAAGTTTTAGTAGATAGTACATGTATGATAAAATAAATCATTACAATGGTACATATATGCTAAACTAACTTTTTAAGATAGTGCATTTATGATAAAATAAACTATTACAATAGTGCATATATGATAAATTAACTTACTAACATAGCACATTTATGATAAGATAAATCATTACAATGGCACATATATGATAAATTAACATATTAAGTTAGTGCATGTATTATAAAGTAATTCCTTATAAATGAGTATATTTATAATAACATTAATATTTTCTGAAATCATGACACTCATTTTTATCTGGCACTTAAAATTTATTTGACAATTCAGTTTAAAAACAACAACAAATAGCATTACTTATCTACAAAAACAATCGGATATATTTGAATTTATTTTCTGTGTGTTGATGAAGGATAAAGTATATCTTTATTTATTTTCACGATAAAAATCTGGTAATCCTGTAATTTATGACTCCTGCAGGGAAATATTATCACACCTTCTATGCTTTTTTCACTGTCAGATAAGAATTACATCACAGGCCCAAGAATGCCTGAACTCCGCGAGTGCAAGGTCGAACGTGCGAAGACAGACCTACATTCCGCTGCCAGATGAAGCAGAAAGCCTCAGATGGCTTTACCTCGGATGGCTTAGTGACCCGGTAACTGCTGAGACGAAAAACGGCCGTTTAACCTTATTTTTTGCTCTGGTGTGTGTGGAAAGCAGCATTTGGGTCACGGTATTTCACCGGTGAATGAGCGAGAGTAAAAGTGATAAGGGAAGCAACCGATTAACGTTTTACACGGTTGTGGAAATTTTAACGAATGAGTGATTTTTTTTTCTTTGTAGCACGTTTCTTTGGTTTCAGTGTTAAGAATTCGGTGGTACCAATTTCCACGCGGCTTTTTTTTTTTTCTCCTTGTATTTGCATATTAGTGGAAATACATTAAATACTTTCTATGTTTTCGTCACATTCATATAGTAAATAATAAATTTTTATAAAATAATCTTTGATCAATGTAATTATTATTTTCCTGTCGCGATTTTAGGTCATATTCATAAAACAGATGTTCTAAAATGCTTTATGTCTGGTTCTCAAATTTAATATTTTCACATTTCTCGCGTCTTCACGTCAAATTCATAAAACAGATATCTTAAAATGCTTTATGTCAATGGTTCACAAATTTCAAATTTTTTTTGGGGGGGCGGAAGAGGGGGTTTCACATCAAGTTCATAAAACAGATGTCCTAAAATACTGTCAATGGTTCTCAAATTTCTCATTTTCGTCGCGTCTTCACATCTAATTCATAGGCATCCTAAAATGTTTTACGCCAATGGTCCTCAAATTTTACATTTTTATTGTTGACAATGATTTCGTGCAGCTTGTGTCATGTATATGAAACAGTTCAATTGTCCTCTGCAAAATTGAACTTCTTGCTATCGCAGTAATCTGTAACGAATGCATCCAAAGGCAGGATCTAGAGGCATTGCATTTTTTATAAACGAATCTCTAATCAATTCAATTATTATTTTCATGTTGCATATTCACATCATAATCATAAAACAGATATTCTAAAATGATTTATATTAATGTTTCTCAAATTTCACATTTTATTACTGACAATGATTTCGTGCAACTTCTGTCATTTACGTGAAACATTTCCATTGTAAGATTGGACTTCTTGCTGTCGCAGTAATTTGTAACGAATACTCCCAAAGGCCGGATCTAAAGAAGGAATTTTTATAAACGAATCTCTGATCAATCCAATTATTATTTTCATGTCGCGTATTCAGGTCATATTCATAAAACAGATATTCTAAAATGTTTTACATCAATGATCCTCAAGTTTTACATTTTCATTGTTGAAAATGTTTTCATGCAACTTCTGTCATTTATATGAAACATTTCCATTGTAAGATTGGACTTATTGCTGTCGCATTAATTTGTTACGAATACTCCCAAAGGCCGAAGATATAAAGGCATTACATTATTCTTTCCCTTGGCATCGATACGAGAATAGATTTATCGTGCCTCTTTTCGACAAAGATACAGGAATCTTCAGTTCGACATCGCTTTGTCGGGTTTCAAGCTAAGCTTTCTCAATTGAGCAACCTTACACATTATCAAACAGGTCAGTTCAGGTCATTTATGTGTGATTGTCAAAAAAAAAGTTTTTAAATTTATTATTTTTACAATTATTGTCTTAATATCTACAGCAAGGACGGTCAACCCCGCGGGTCGCATGCGCCTTGAACATTTTTCCAGCCCGTTAGATTGATCAGACTTTTTACAAAATATATTTATTTTATAATGACCAAAGTAGTGAAAACCAATGTATTAAAAAAATAACTTATGTGTGCATCCATATATTTAAAAATTAACTGCTGAAATTATGAGAAAAAATTAACTTTGATTTTAAAACAATATTATTGAGAATATAGGACAGATATCGTCTGTTTTATTTTAGTTTACAGTTATGAGTTAGCAGAATAATTAAATTATATTCTGCGAATTCATGATACACACGCATCGATTTGCAAAAGCTAAGTGAAAGAGAGGAGAAAGAAATATCGCACTAGTAAAATAAATATTTTTTAATGATTTTATTTACATTTATATAATTTTTATATTTCATTTTTAATATTGTATATTTCTTTATAATGTGCGTTTAGAATCATCATTCGGGTTGCCATTAATGACCTAGAGATATTATTCATTTGGAAAAAGAATTTTTGTTACTCTTCATAATGTTTACATAATTTGTATACGATATTTAACGTTTTTTTTTTCCCCATTTCCTTAATGTTTCCATTCCTTAACGCATGTAATTACTAGTTATGCAATTGCTGTTTAGCATTGCTTCATACTGTAGTTTAATTACGTTTGGTTATTTCAAAAAAAAAAAAAAAAATCAAACGTTGTTTTCCTATTAACCAGTTCATGTATATTTATTTTTGCTCTGATAATTACAAAAGTTATCAAGGCGATTCATTAGCAAAAAGAAGAATAATGCAATTTCTTCAAATTAAATCTTTTATCGATTCGTAGCAACGACTTCGCGGACGAGTGCTTTTTCTTCTGTTTTGGATTTTCTATGGGGAAAAAAAAAATTTACGTAATATCTATACGCTTGCAAGATTTTGTAACGGTATTAGATATCATTAGTTATGAATGTAATGAATGCGCTGACGTTTTAGGTACAGGAATCTGTTTACTTTGGTGAAAATAATTACATAAAAGTACATTGCTTCATTGGGTGAAATTATTGATGAACTTTATTCTTGGTTCAGTGCTGTAGCTAGCGTGCAAAAAAGGACATATTTTTTTTTGAGTCCTCTGGTGGCATGTGTCACACTCACTGCTTTGGAATACCATGGTATTCTTAGTGTTCGCTGTCTTTTATAGGTAGTTAATTGGATCTTTCTGGGCTTTGTCTGTTACGACATGCAAATAGAATATCAAACACGATATAGAAATATAACAGTTATCAGGTGGGCTGAAAAGTCCGTAGGCTAACACATAGATGGCGACTAGTATTAAATCCATATGATTTTGAGTTAGCCCTAACCTTCAAAAGACATCTGTATAACGTTGACAGCTGTTGTTGTTTTTCCGCCAAAAGCAATGCTTTATTAACACACGAAATTCCTTTTTATCCATTTTTTCAAACTAACCAAAGTTGCTTCACTAAAAATGCAATAACTCACATACTAATAGTGCAACAGCTGTCAAATTTATACGCGTGTATTTTGAAGGTTGGGGCTAACTAAAAATTATATGGATTTAATACTAGTAGCGCCATCTATGTGTCAGCCTATGAACTTTTCAGCCCACCTGTTATATCTAAAAGCATTCAACATTTATCCTTTCATATTATTGTGCGGGATGGCATTGTCTCCTTAAAGTGACCATCATTACGAATATATTAATAGACTTTATCAGTCAGGAGTTTTTTTTTTTTTTTTAATTTATTGTAAGTTCTTTTGTCATGCATGAATCAGGCATGAAGTAGAATACCACGATATTCTTAGCGTTTGCAGTCTTTTATAGATAATTAATTGGATTTTCTAGGGGTTTCCTTGATACCACATGCAAATAGAATATCGATATAGAAATAGAACAGTTATATCTATAAACTTGCAGCATTTATCTTTTCACAATATAGTACGATGACATTGTCTCCTTAAAGTGGTGACTATTGTGAATATATTAACAAATGAATATATTAATAACCATTATGAAAATATTAATAACCATTATGAATATATTAATAAATATCAGTCAAGAGTTTTTTTTTTTTAATTTATTGCAGGCTCTTTTATAAGCCATAAATCTGAAAAAAAGCGTACCGAATCATGTGAAAATAGCATATTTGAAATAAAATTAACAAAAAAATAAATACTACATTCTACTTTTGAATACATCTTATTAAATGCATAATACATCATCTACTATATTGAATACATCATATTAAATACATAATACATCATCTACTTTATTGAATACATCATATTAAATACATAATACACCAACTACTGTATCGAATACATCAAATTAAATACATGAAACTTCATCAACTGTATTGAATACATCATATTAAATACATAATACATCATCTACTGTATTGAAAACATCATATCAATAATTATCATATTAATTTGACTAAATATGTTGACGATTTTCCGACCTACAGATAAAAATACAAGGGATATATTTTTATATAAGTTGTACTTGAAAAAGAAAAATTTGGATAAATATATTTAAAAAAGAAAGCGATGATGTTGACTTTAAGGAACGAGGAAAAAGTTATGCATAATGTCTTACCTTACTGAATGTCTAAATTTTAATAATGAAATAATCAATAAAGAGGATAAAATCGGAGTTTCATATTAGGAATAAACTATAAGCAATGTACAAAAATACCTTTCATGGAATGCATTAAATTCTTTGTTAAAAAAAAAAGAACTGCTTGATTAAGAGACATACTTTATTGTATACTGACAAATGCTTGGATGTCGTTAACGATTACGGTCGATTAATGTCGTTAACGATTACGATTATCGATTAACGATTTCAACTATCAAAATCAGCGAAATTTTCAATATTACTGGCCTTTCTTCATTATAATATGATGTATTCAAAAATAACAATCGAAAATCAGCCGAATGAAAACTTTAACTTGAATTTTATTACTCAAAGAATTATAAATGCAAAACTTAATGTTTTATAAAGACGGCCTTAAAGGCACAAAAAAGAAAATCATTATGTAAAAAATAAAACATAAAACGTATTTTTCTATAATTTTGGACAGCATTAAGATGTTTTTTTCATTAAATTAGAATGAACATCATTTATACATACAACTTGATGCACTGCTAAACTTCATTATTTATTATCCCATTTAAAAAGTTCGCAGTATTAAAATAAGTTCTTTCGTTATGACTCACAATAACGACAATCTCAGAGGTGTCCTATTTTATAATCCGAAATTATTGACATTCTTTTCTGTTGATGTTATTATATAGTGCCCTTGGTTGTTTTGAAACAAACGTACGGAAAATTTGTAACGTGAATTTTGCAATTGTTTTTCTTTTTCTTTTTATGTTTTTATAATGCTACACCGTTAATTTTTTTTTTAAATATAACAATTTGATTTAGTAGCAATTCTTCTGAATTCCCTGTATACTATTCAAGATCTTTGATTCAGGAGACTATGCTCTAAGCTCCTTTGACATTGAAAAATCAGACAGCAGGTTTAATTTTGTCGAGGGTGTATTGTGCCCACACCATGAGCGAATTGCGAGCACCCTTATCCTCTTTTGTTTTCATCTTTTTTATTGAGCCCATCGAAAGTAATAACAGGTGGGCTGAAAGGTTCGTAGGCTGGCACGTATGTGGCGCTACTAGTATTAAATCCATATGATGTTTAGTTAGCCCTAACCTTCAAAAGACACGTGTATACATTTGACAGCTGTTGCACTATTAGTATGTGAGTTATAGCATTTTTAGTGAAGTTATAGCATTTTTAGCGTTCATCACGTGCAGTTCACTCGGTTGACTTTCGATTGGACTCCAGTGTGAAATGATGGAGCCATGCTTCATCCATTGTCACATAACGACGCAAAAATTTGGGTTTATTACGATTGAACAGCTCCAAACACTGCTTAGAATCATCAATTCGTTGTTGTTTTGCGTCGATTGTGAGCTCGCGCGGCGCCCACTTTGAACAGAGCTTTCGCATAAATAAATATTCATTCACGATATGTCCAACACGTTCTTTAGATATCTTTAGGGTCTCAGCTGTAAAATTTATACACGTGTCTTTTGAAGGTTATAGCTAACTAAAAATCATATGGATTTAATACTAGTAGCGCCATCTAAGTGTCAGCCTATGAACGTTTCAGCCCACATATTATATAGGAATTATATCGTGTCCATCCCCTGCAGGGAAATTTCGGTTCGACTTCTGATTTGGTTCTAATTTTAAACCGATCAAAGCTGATCTCGAGTTGTCCAATAGGATCATCGAAAGTAATATATGGATTACATTGTGCCCCTCACCAGCAGGGAACTTTTAGGCTTGGCTTCTGGTTCGGTTCCAATTTTGAACCGCCCAAAACAGTGAGCTGCCCATCAGAATTTTGCATGGCCAAAATACGAATTGCAAATCACAGTGTATCATTCCTTACTCTAAAAAAAAGTAGCCCCTTTAGAACAATTGTCGCATTCTCTTATTTGTGGACGAAAAAAAAAAGAAAATGTAATGAGTCACAGAATTGTCATGTAAACGAACAAGAAAATAAAATATAACTCTTATTAAAATATCGATAATTATGTGTCTAATGTTTATTGAAATGTATCTTTATTTATGGTTAAATTGTTTTCTGAACTTTAAGAAACTTTTACAGAACCCTGAGTGAGTTATTTTATTTTAATGTTTTTAAAAAAAAAAAAAAGTTTTATCCACAGCTATCATGTGCCAGTTGTATATTTGTGCCCTACAAATGAGCAAACATATTTGTACTATACAAATAAGGGATTTGAAATTTTATAAACATGCTCATGTTTTACATACATAAACATATTTTTCAAATACCCAATAGTATTTTTTCCTCTCCCCAATTAAAAGAGGTAGAGAGAAACACAATAAATATATACTCTTATATATTCAATGTTTTGTAATTAATATATTTATATATATTCTGATAACAAGTGGGTTATTAACAAGTGGTATTAACAAGTGGTATTAACAAGTGGGCTGAAATGTTCTTAGGCTGCACATAGATGGCGCTACTAGTATTAAATCTATATGATTTTTAGTTAGCCGTAACCTTCAAAAGATACATGCATAAATTTGATAGCTGTTGCACTATTAATTTGTGAGTTATAGCATTTTTAGTGAAGCAACTTTTGTTAGTTTGAAAAAATGGATAAAAAGGAATTTCATGTGTTAATAAAGCATTGCTTTTGGTGAAAGAAAATACTATTGAAGCCAAGGCTTGGCTTGATAAGCATTATTCGGACTTTGCACCAGGAAAATCAACCGTAGAGAAGTGGTTTGCTAAATTTAAACAAGGCGAAATGAGGACCGTGGATGATGCACGCAGTGGACGCCCCAAAAAGGCTGTTATTGACGAAAACATCAAAAAGTCCACAAAATAATTTCTGATAACAGTAAAGTAAAGTTGATTGAGATAGCTGAGACCCTAAAGATATCAAAGTAACGTGTTGGACAAATCGTGAATGAATATTTGGATATGCGAAAGCTCTGTTCAAAGTTTGTGCTGCGCGAGCTCACAATCGATCGAAAACAACAACGAATTGATGATTCTAAGCAGTGTTTGGAGCTGTTCAATCGTAATAATCGTGAATTTTTGAGTCGATTTGTGACATTGGATGAAACAAGGCTCTATCATTTCACACGTGTCCAATCGACAGTCAGCTGAGTGGATTGCACGTGATGAACCGACTCCAAAGCGTGGGAAGACGCAAAAGTCAGCTGGCAAGTTATGGTTTCAATATTTTGGGATAGACATGGTATAATATTCATTGACTATCTTAAAAAGGGGAAAACCATAAACAGTGACTATTACGTAGCGTTATTGGAGCGTTGGAAAGACGAAATCTCCGCATTTGAAGACGAAAGTGCTGTTTCATCAAGACAATGCACCGTGGCACAAATCAATGAAAACGATGGCAAAATTGCATGAATTGGGATTCGATTTGCTTCCGCATCCACCGTATTCTCCAGATCTGGCCCCCAGCGCCTTTTTCCTGTTCTCAGACCTTAAGAGGATGCTCGCTGGACAGAAATTTCGCGCCGATAAAGAGGTAATCGCCGAAACTGAATCCTATTTTGAGAGCTAAAGACAAATCGTACTATAAAATGGTATCGAAAAATTGTATGACCGCTGTAATCGTTGTATCGCCCTCGAAGGCAACTATATTGAATAATAAAATCAAATTCTATAAAAAAAAAAAAAAAAAGAATTTTTCTATGATAGCCTACGAACTTTTCAGCCCATCTGGTATATTGTTAAAATAACAATATAATAGCAAGAATAATGTGTACAACAAAACAAGCATTGTTACTTTGATCAACAATACTCTCAGAAACATTATTAAAAACTACTTCTAAACAAAGGATTTTATTCTTGAAACAGTGAAAAGAAATCAGTTGTTACCTGACTCGCATCGATAGAAGACGTATTTCTCCGCCATCTTGAAAAAAATCATGTTTCCTTACTGATGAAGAGAAACGTACAGCCACATCAAGAAATATTTCCCATTGAATTTGCAAGATTGAAGATCATCACGCCTCGCGGGTTCGTAATTTATACTTTTAATATAAATATTTGGAAACGCTAATCAAATAATTTGCTTTTTTAATTGAAGCACTAAATGTAATTTACTATCAATTTCCTAAAATTACCTTTTGAGATTGAGACGACGAATAAGGGTAATTAATTACCTTACTTTTTTACGATAAACGTAAATATACTTTTAACTTCAAATGTGAATTACTTTAAAATGAATTTAGGGTAAATATAATATTCGATAATTATGTAAATTTACAATTTAGTTGTGATAAATGTTGAAAAGTTGTAAATTTTTACAACCATAGTAATTATTTTTTGATTTAAATATTAAAAAAATTTTTTTAAAAATTATCTTTCTTTTAAATTTAAATTGTTAAACAAAGTTTCTGCTAAAGCAAAATTTTTAAGATGTGATGCTCATATGTAATCACATATTTCTAATTAAACATGAACTGTACTTTTTAAGTGATTTTTTTATGTGGAGCATTTAGTATAAGTTTTATCGAATCGATCGCAAACATTGCCAAATTATGCGCCAAAAACGCCAAATCTCTCACCAATGCAGAAATTAAGATATTTTTGCTTTGTATAGTGTATATTTGGTGTATTTTTAGAGAAAAAGATCCATTTACATAGTAAATCGAGCAAATCAAAAATTTTATGCATTTTACAATTCTAAAAATTAAAATATTTATTTACACATTTATAAATAATATTCGTACAATATTTACCTCTCAATTTCAGCCTATTTATTTATTTTCGTATTTTTCGTTAGAGGCGCCCATTGTCACTCCAAATGTAAAAATGCCGCCAAATAATAGACAGCCATAGCATATCACAATGTTTGGCTCGCAGCACTATTTTTTTCCTCCTAGGGTTTCTCAAAAAAAAAAAATAGTTTTATTTCATTATGTCACTTTTTTTTTTTTTTCATATGTCCTTAAAATGGCAAATTTATTGGTTTTGTTAAATAATGTATTTCAGGACCCCTTACTATTATAATAACCTAGACATCTATCGCTAATGTATGATAATCAGTTTAGTCGGCGTTTCAAGGGAAAACTAACAATCATCGTTATTTTTAAAAGCCATTATTTTTTTAAATTGATTAAATGATAACACACTCTATAAATATCATGAATATTATTTTTTTTTTTTAAAAAGGGTAAAAATCTTAATCCTATACCCTTTGTGCCAAATGCATCGCCAGGATGCCAAATCGCCATAGAAATGAACTAAGCATAGAAATGAATGCAGGAAATTTTCGTGGTAAAATGATATTACGCCAAAATCGTTTACTGGGATGCCAAATCGACAAGTAAACAAATAAAATGGCTGCCAAGTTCGATGTCAATGTAAAATGCTATTTCGCTAAAATTTACCGCCAAACATTGCTATTACGCCAACATTAGTAGCCAAATAGCTATTGCATCGAAGTTTATTCCTGAAAGTGCTTTATCGCCAAATATCATCCCAACCCTGCCAAAATTTTAATCCTTGAAAATCTTTATCGCTTTATAGCCAAATTTTTTCACACAGCGAATTTTGTTTTTAAATTGCTTTTATGCATTATGTTAGTTAAAGTTATTGCATTATCGCCAAATTTTTCTCAATAAAAAAAAAAAAAATTCCTTGAATATTTTGCGCCAATTGTTATCGCTTTTTTTTCGCCAAAATTTAGCACTATTATGCCAAACAAATTATGCCTATATTAGCCCTAAAATTATGTCTAATACTTTAGGCGAATTTATATCGCTTTATCGCCAAAATTTGGCCACTATTATAGCAAAATTTTTAAAGTTTTCTTTTTACGTCACATATTGCAAATTTAACCTCAAAATATATCATTATTTCCCAAAATTTTATTCCTAAATTGCTTTTACGTCAAATTTAATCACTTTATACCCAAATTATTATGTGGAATTATGCTTTGCTAACTCACATAAATTTATCATTCGGGCAAAAATAATAATCGTTGTTGCGATAAAATTACGCCAAAATTATTAGCTAATACTCCAATTTTTTTGATGTGTCAACATCATAAAAATTGTTTACTTTCTGTAACAGTAACTGACATGCGTTATAAGAACCACTCTGAATAATCAATAATTTCAGAATAACAAATAATCGGAATAAATATTTAATAGAATATATATTTATGTTATCTATTTACTATAACTCAAAAATTCTGCAAATAACTATCAAATTGGGGCCTGAACATAGTGGCCGAGTGGCTAGCGCCCTGGCGCTCGGTACCACAGGTATAGTATTCGAATCCCGGCTGTGCCAGGGATGTTTGTAGAGTATTACTCTAGCATATTGCAACCCCAAAGAAATTGGTGTAACATTGGTGTAATATTCCGGGTTGCAAGATGGGTGACTTTCTTGAAGCTACAGTATTCTAGATTTCAACCAAAAGAAGAAAGAATGTAGGAGAAGTAAGGATATTTCGTCAATTTTTATTAAATTTAGTTTTTTAAGAATAGTTATAATGTAATACAACTGATAAATCTTCCGTATAAGGTGCTAGTCGAACGAGAATCCATTTGGATCAATTGAATCCTTGGACTTGACGAATATTTTCCCCACCAAGCTCCCGCTAATCAATGGATAGCGTCTCCAACTGCAATGTAAACGTAACCACTTTGTCACTCCTAGAATCCAAGGTCCTAGAATCAAATAGCACCCTATATATCTCACATTATTTTTCTTACAAAAATGTTTTAATTTTTGCAAAATAATCGCACATTTCTAAATAATTTTAGAATGGTATGAAAGTATTAAAATGTAAATATAAAGTTGTATTTATTAAAAAATGTATAAATTAAAAACAATGATATGACAAACCTGAACCTCTGCTGTCCCTGAAAGTTATTAGACAAAATAAATTGTTACGCTTTTAGATGAAAAAACAGGTTATGTGTTTTTAATAATGCTGAATATTAAGTAATTCATTTTAATCATTTTATTATGGTATATCGTTTTCTTCTAATAAAGTATTAATTTCTTACGCGAATTGCAATAATTAGCGGAACATAGAATAAGCTAAGCAAACCTGTCAGCATAACATGCTCTCCAAAAAATCTATCCAATTATTAAACTCTCTCCAATAGCCTACAACCATTATAATTCCTTAGCATTTTATCATAAGGACAGTAATTTTTGTAATTCACTTCCAAAACTAAATGAAACAGAGCTAAAAAGAAACTTCAATTTTTAATGCCCATCTTAGGAAATAATTTTTATATCAAAACCGTTATTTGAAACATTTAAATTTTGAATCAAAATTCCCTCATCAAACATATTCCAAAGTAAGAAAAATCAACAATAATAATATTACAGATTAGGCCAAGCATACAAAAATACATACAGGTTAACAATATTATTTCAGTCGTTTTCCCTGGTGAGGTCATCTTGTTACGAAATCCCATCAGGAGTTCATGGATATTTGATTTGTGTTTATTCCATGAAAAGTGATTATATATTGCTCCGTGCCATTCGAAAATAAGAAAACATATTTAGCGAAACATGGTAGGTGTAAGTGCAAATAATAGGCAAACATGTCCACCTTAATTAATTAATTATTTTATATTAAAAACGTTACTTGAGGGACATTTAATCGAACGAAAAAATTATAACATTTGTAAGCCGCGTTAGTAATTAGGTAGACTACTTTAAGCTATGTTAATTTTAAATTAAATTTTGAATCAAAATTCCCTCATCAAACATATTCCAAAGTAAGAAGAAACCAAATAACCATAAAAATACACTGAAGTGACAAAGTCGTGGGATAGCAATATACAAATTTTCAGATGGCAGTAGCATCGCGTAGAACAGGTATAAATACGCAGTGCTTTCGCAAAGCTTTCATTTCTGTTCAAGTTATTCATGTGAAGAGGTTTTGACGTGATGATGACCGCACGACGGGAATTAACAGACTTTGAACGCGGAAAGTTAGTTGGAGCTAGACGCATGGGTCATGCCATTTCGGAAATCGATAGGGAATTCAACATTCCCAGGTCCACTGTGTCAAGAGTGTGCCGAGAGTATGAAATTTCAGGCATAACATCCCACCATGGACAGCGCAGTGGTCGACCGCCTGCACTTAACGACCGAGACCGGCGACGTCTGCAAAGAGTCGTAAATTCTAACAGACAAGCAACACTGCGTCAAATAACGGCAGAAATCAATGTGGGACGTACAAGGGACTAGTCTGTTAGAACTGTGCAGAGAAATTTGGCTTTCTTGGGCTATTCCAGCAGAAGACCGACTCGAGTGCCTTTACTGACAGAACGACATCGCTTGCAGCGACTCTCGTGGGCACGTGATCATATCGGTTGGTCCCTAGATGAATGGAAAACCGTGGCCTGGTCCGATGAGTCACGATTTCAGTTGGTAAGAGCTGATGGTAGGGTTCGAGTGGGGCGCAGACCCCACGAAGCCATGGACCCAAACTGTCAGCAAGGCACTGTTCAAGCTGGTGGTGGCTCCGTAATGGTGTGGGCTGATTTTTTCATGGCATGGACTTGGTCCTCTGGTGCGACTGGACCGAACATTGACTGGAAATGCTTATGTTCAGCTACTTGGAGATCACTTGCAGCCATTCATGGACTTCATGTACCCAAACAACGATGGGATTTTTATGGATGACAATGCGCCATGTCACCGGGCCACAACTGTTCGCGATTGATTTGGTTTGAAGAACATCCTGGACAATTCCAACGATATGATCTGGCCACCTAGATCGCCCGACATGAATCCCATCGAGCATTTATGGGACATCATCGAGAGGTCTGTTCGTGCCCAAAATCCTGCACCATCAACGCTTTCACAATTATGGACGTCTATCGAGACAGCATGGCTCAATATTCCTGCAGAAGACTTCCAACGACTTGTTGAGTCCATGCCACGTCGAGTTGCTGCACTTCGCTGGGCGAAAGGAGGGCCGACACGATATTAAGAGGTATCCCATGACTTTTGTCACTTCAGTGTATTACAGATTAGAACAAGCATACAATTACATACAGGTTAACAATATTATTTCAGTCGTTTTCCCTGGTGGGGTCGCCTTGGGACCAAATACCACCAGGAGTTCATGGATTTTTTATTTGTGTTTATTCCATGAAAAGTGAGTAGATATAGCTCCGAGCTCTTCGAAAATAAGCGACCATATTTTGGCAAACATGCAGGCATAAGCAACAATAATAGGTAAACATGCCGATCTTCGGAAATATTTTTTTTTTATATTATAACCGTTACTTGAGGAACATTTAATCGAATGAATTAATAACAACATTTGTAAATCGCATTAGGATTTAGGTAGAACACTTTCAGCTATGTTAAATTTAAATCAAAATTCCCTCATCAAACATATTCTACAGAAGAAGAAATCAACAATAATAATATTAGAGATTAGGACAAGCATACAAATACATACAGGTTAACAATATTATTTCAATCGTTTTCCCTGTTGATGTCGTCTTGGCACGAAACCCCAATAGGAGTTCATGGATATTTTATTTGTGTTTATTCCATGAAAAGTGAGTAGATATAGCTCCGTGCCATTCGAAAATAGGAAAATATATTTACCAAACATTGGAAATTATAAGTAAAAATAATAGGCAAACATGCCCATCTTAGGAAATAATTTTTTTATATTAAAACCGTTACTTGAGGAACATTTAATTGAACGAATAAATAATAGCATTTGTAAGCCGCGTTAGTATTTAGGTAGACCACTTTAAGCTATGTTAATTTTAAATAAACATTTTAATCAAAATTCCCTCATCAAACATATTCCAAAGTAAGAAGAAACCACCAATAAAAATATTACAGATTAGGACAAGCACACACATACGTACAAGTTAACAATATTATTTCAGTCGTTTTCCTGGTGGGGTCGTCTTGGGACCAAATCCCACCAGGAGTTCATGGATATTTGACTTGTGTTTATACCATGAAATGTGAGTAGATATAGCTCCGTGCCATTCGAAAATAGGCAAACATATTTAGTCAAACATAGCAGGCATAAGCAACAATATTAGGTAAACATGCCGATCTCGGGAAATAATTTGTTTATATTAAAACCGTTACTTGAGGAACATTTAATCGAACGAATAAATAATGACATTTGTAAACCGCGTTAAGATTTAGGTAGACCACTTAAAGCTATGTTAATTTTAAATTAAATTTCGAATCAAAATTCCCTCATCAGACATATTCCAAAGTAAGAAGAAACCAACAATTAAAATATTGCAGATTAGGACAAGCATACAATTACATACAGGTTAACAATATAATTTCAATCATTTTCCCTGGTGGGGTCGTCTTGGGACCAAATCCCACCAGGAGTTCATGGATATTTGATTTGTATTTATTCCATGAAAAGTGATTATATATAGCTCCGTGCCATTCGAAAATAAGAAAACATATTTAGCGGAACATGGCAGGTGTAAGTGCAAATAATATGCAAACATGTCCACCTTAATAAATTAATTATTTTATATTAAAACCGTTATTTGAGGAACATCTAATCGAACAAGTAAATAATAACATTTCTAAACCGCGTTAGGGTTCAGGTAGAACACTTTCCGCTATGATAGTTTTAAATTAAATTTTGAATCAAAATTCCCTCATCAAACATATTCCAAAGTAAGAAGAAATCAACAATAATAATATTACAGATTAGGGCAAGCATACAAATACATAAAGGTTAACAATATTATTTCAGTCGTTATCCCTGGTGGGGTCGTCTTTTGACCTTATCCCCCCAGGAGTTCATGGATATTTGATTTGTGTTTATTCCATGAAAAGTGAGTAGATATAGCACCGTGTCATTCGAAAATAGGCAAACATATTCAGTGAAACATGGTAGGCATCAGGAACAATAATATTTAAACATGCCGATCTTGGGAAATAATTTTTTATATTGAAAACGTTACTTGAGAAACATTTCATCGAACGAATAACTAATAACATTTGTAAACCGCGTTAGATTTAGGTAGATCACTTTAAGCTATGTTCATTTTAAATTAAATTTTGAATCAAAATTCCCTCATCAAACATATTCCAAAGTAAGAAGAAATCAACAATAATAATATTACAGATTAGGCCAAGCATACAAATACATACAGGTTAACAATATTATTTCAGTCGTTTTCCCTGGTGAGGTCATCTTGTTACCAAATCCCACCAGGAGTTCATGGATATTTGATTTGTGTTTATTCCATGAAAAGTGAGTAGATATATATTGCTCCGTGCCATTCGAAAATAAGAAAACATATTTAGCCAAACATGGTAGGCATAAGTGCAAAATAATAGGTAAACATGTCCATCTTGGGAAATAATTTTTTTATATTAAAACGTTACTTGAGGAACATTTAATCGAACGAATAAATAATAACATTTGTAAAACCGCGTTAGTAATTAGGTAGACACTTTAAGCTATGTTAATTTTAAATTAAATTTTGAATCAAAATTCCCTCATCAAACATATTCCAAAGTAAGTGGAAAAGAATAAAAACTGGAACCAAGAAAAATACATGGAAGTGACAAAAGTCGTGGGATCTAATACTTACAAATTAGAGATGGCAGATTGTAATGGGCGTAGAAAGGTCGGAAAAGTATTTTCGAACTGCTTTCATTTCTGTTGGGTTATTCATGATCTACAGTTTTGACTCAAAGTGATGAATTGACGGGAATTCCAGCTTTACACGAAAGTGTTGGAGCTAGTACAAATGGGTCATCATGGAAAAAATCGTCGGAGATTCGCATTCCCAGCAAAACCACTTGTCAAGAGTGTGCTAAAGCCCGAGTATGAAATTTCAGGCATAACATCCCACCATGGACACACTGTTGGTCGAGGCACTTAACGACCCAGCAAACGACCAACAGTAACAAGTATTTAAAACTGCACGACTCGTAATAATGCAAAATGATCTACAGTTGTTAGTACTTGTTGTCCAAAGTGGATGAATGACGGTGAAATTTTAAGTACACGACATGGTGTTGGACGAACACACGCTATCAAAAAAAAGATCGTCGGAGACTGAAAATATCGCATTGTGAAGCAAACATGGAGCAAGGCAGTGGCTCAGCTGACAGCCCAATACAATGCAGGTCCAAGTAGAATAGTATCGGCGCACACTGTTATTTGAGGCTACCCAGCAAACGACCCACTCGTAACAAGTATTTCCGAAACTGCACGACTCGTGGGCTGTTCGCGATCTACAGTTTTAAACTTTCAAATGGATGAATGACTTATGAAACCAGCAACACGACATGGTGTTGGACGTAACACGCTATCAAATGAAAAAAGATCGTCGGAGACTGTCTCGCATTCAGAAGCAAAACCGAGCAAGCGCATTGGTTTGACAGCCCAATACAATGACAATTCCAAGTAGAATAGTATCGGGCACACCATGGATGAGGCTACCCAGAAACGAACTCGTAACAAGCATTTCCAGAAGGAAACTCACGACTCGAGGTTGTTCGTGCCAAAATCTACAGTTGTTAGTACTTATCAAAGTGGATGAATGACGTGAAACCAGCAGTACACGACATGGTGTTGGACACATATTCCTTCAGAAAAAGATCTTCGGAACGTCTTGCATTTGAGTCCATGCCATCTTTCAGTGGCTCAGCTGAACAGCCCAATGAACAATGCAGGTCTATGTTAATTTTAAATAAAATTTTAAATCAAATTCCACATCATCAAACATAGAAGAGTATCCCATGACTTTTGGAGTAAAAATATTACAGATTAGCTACAAGCATACATTACGTGGTTAACAATATTATTGACCAAGTCGTTTTCCCTGGTGGGGTCGCGCTGGGCCAAATACCACCAGGAGTTCATGGATATTTATTTGTGTTTATTCCATGAAAAGTGAGTAGATATAGCTCCGTGCCATTCGAAAATAGGAAACGCCATATTTAGGCAAACATGCAGGCATAAGCAACAATATTAGGTAAACATGCCGGTGGTGGAAATATTTTTTATATTAAAACCGTTACTTGGGGAACATTTAATCGAATAAATAACAACATTTGTAAACATGATTGCTGATTTAGTAGACACTTTCAGCTATGTTAATTTTAAATTAAATTTGAATCAAAATTCCCTCATCAAACATATTCCAAAGTAAGAAGAAACCAACAATAAAATATTAACAGATTAGGACAAGCATACAATTACATACAGGTTAACAATATTATTTCAATCGTTTTCCCTTTGGGATGTCGTCTTGGGACCGGCCCACCAGGAGTTCATGGATATTTGATTTGTGTTTATTCCATGAAAAGTGAGTAGATATAGCTCCGTGCCATTCGAAAATCTGGAAAACATATTCCGGCAAACATGGTAGGCATAAGCAACAATATATAGGCAAACATGCCCATCCAATAAAAATAATTTTTTTTATATTAAACCGTTACTTGAGGAACATTTAATCGAACGAATAAATAATAACATTTGTAAACCGCGTTAAGATTTAGGTAGACCACTTTCAGCTATGTTAATTTTAAATTAAATTTTGAATCAAAATTCCTCATCAAACATATTCCAAAGTAAGAAGAAACCAACAATAAAAATATTACAGATTAGGACAAGCACACAAATACATACAGGTTAACAATATTATTTCAGTCGTTATCCCTGGTGGGTCGTCTTGGGACCAAATCCCACCAGGAGTTCATGGATATTTGATTTGTGTTTATTCCATGAAAAGTGAGTAGATATAGCTCCGTGTCATTCGAAAATAGGCAAACATATTTAGCGAAACATGGTAGGCATAACAACAATAATAGGTAAACATGCCGATCTTGGGAAATAATTTTTTTATATTAAAACCGTTACTTGAGGAACATTTAATCGAACGAATAAATAATAACATTTGTAAACCGCGTTAGGATTTAGGTAGACCCACTTTCCGAACTATGTTAATTTTAATTAAATTTGAATCAAAATTCCCTCATCAAACATATTCCAAAGAAAGAAGAAAAAAACAATAAAAATATTACAGATTATGAGTAGCCCACAAATACATACAGGTTAACAATATTATTTCAGTCTTTATCGTCTGGTGGGGTCGTCTTGGGACCAAATCCCACCAGGAGTTCATGGATATTTGATTTGTTTTTAATCCTTGAAAAGTATGTAGATTGAAAATAGGAAAACATATTTAGCGAAACATGGTAGGCATAAGCAACAATATTAGGCAAACATGCCGATCTCGGGAAATAATTTTTTTATACTAAAACTGCATTGATATGCCATCATTTTGAAAAAGGGATCAGATTGGTTTTTCCATGATGAGGGTGATGATGATTTTTTGATTATGATTATGATTTTTTTTTATTATGATGATTTTTCTATTTTTATTTTTGAGTGTTTAACTTTCTAAAATCGATTCTGTTTAATTTTATTAAAAGTATTAACGGATTAAAATTCAACACTTGGCCATGCATGGATATTTTGGAAAATTATTATAATGTTATTTTTGGCAGCGGTATCGCTAAATTACACCGGCTTGAGGTTCGAATCCTGGTGGTGGCATGGATGTTTTTGAGCCTTTCAGAATTCATGTTAATCTGTGGGTCGCAGTCTAATTAGCTTAAAATGTGTATAAGCTGACTGTAGAGCGGCAATTCAATTCCTAGTAAAAATTATCAAAAATATAATATGTAGTATTTTCTATTTCTAGCAAAAACTAGGTCATATCTGTTAGAATATAAAAGAACAAAGAAAAGCATGAGGTATGTGTTTCACAAATATATATTTTTTTTTAATTTGGTGTTAACAAGAAGAAATGTTTAGTTTTTAATGATATTAATGATATTCATTTTCAAACGTCTATTTCAACCTATTTAATTAAATATTAATTTGAAGCAGAATTATAAAGGAGAAACAAAGTTTGCGATCTTAATGACATTTGTGATTCGTAATTTATAATCGATATTTTTTGTTTTTTTAATGGGAATATTGTAAAAACAATATCGTTATCTGATATCCTATTATTTGTGTTTAATGGTTTTTCATTTTATATTTTCTTATGTTATAAAATGTCAGCTATTTTAAATATTTAAAATTATTTTAAGACTAAAAAAATATATATTTTTAATTGGTTATTATTGAAAATAGGAATTATTGTCGCTTTTCATAAACATTATGTTTCTGGAAAATAGATCGAATTCTAAAATTAGTTATCTAACTACTTGATTTGATCGAAAAAAATTACAATAATATATGAGCTGGGCTGAAAAGGTCATAGGCTAGCATATAAAAATTCTTTTCTTTGATAGAGTTCTGATCTGAAGAATACGGTGGATGCGGAAGCAATTCTAAGCCCAATTCATGCAATTTTGCCATCGTTTTTATTGATTTGTGACCCGGTGTATTGTCTTGATGAAACAGCACCTTCTTCTTCTTCAAATGAGGCCGTTTTTCCGCGATTTCGTCTTTCAAACGCTTCAATAACGCTACGCAATAGTCGCTGTTTATGGTTTTTCCATTTTTAAGATAGTGAATGAATATTATACCATGCGCATCTCAAAATATCGATGCCATAACCTTGCCAGGCGACTTTTGCTTCTTTCCACGCTTTGGAGTCGGTTCATCATGTGCAGTCCACTCGGCTGACTGTCGATTGGACTCCGGTGTGAAGTGATGGAGCCATGTTTCATCCATTGTCACATATCGACGCAAAAATTAGGGTTTATTACGATTGAACAGCTTCAAATACTGCTTAGAATCATCAATTCGTTCTTGTTTTCGGTCGATTGTGAGTTCGCAGCGTCATCCACTTTGAACAGAGCTTTCGCATATCCAAATATTCATTTCACGATATGTCCAACACGTTCCTTTGATATCTTTAGGATACAGCTATCTCAATCAACTTCACTTTACGGTTATCAGAAATGTATTTTGTGGACTTTTTGGATGTTTTCGTCGGTAACAGCCTCTTTGGGGCGTCCACTGTGTGCATCGTCCTCGGTGCTCATTTCGCCTCGTTTAAATTTAGCGAAACCACTCTCAGCGGTTGATTTTCCTGGTACAAAGTCAGAATAATGTTTATCAAACCAAGCCTTGGCTTCAATAGTATTTTTTTCGCCAAATAGCAATGTTTTATTAACACACGAAATTCCATTTTATCCATTTTTCAAACTGACAAAAGTGGCTTCACTAAAAATGCTATAATTTACATACTAATAGTGCAACAGGTGTCAAATTTATACACGTGTCTTTTGAAGGTTAGAGCTAACTTAAAATCCTATGGATTTAATACTAGTAGCGCCATCTATGTATCAGCCTAGGAACATTTCAGCCAACCTTTTACATATGTATGTACATTCTCAAAGAAGCGGAGTGAAACTAATAAATATAGAGAAAATTTATTCTATAGAAAAGCAGAAAATCACAAATTCAAAGTATTATTTGAAATTTATTAAAGCGTTTTAATAACGCCGATTAAAATTAAAATATTTTGTATTTTAAACGGTAATGTATTTTTAATGGTAGAAAAAAATATCGGTAAACTTTCCAAATTTTAAAATTATATCAATTCTTTTAATTTTTGTAAATAATGTATTTATTTACATCAATTGGTATAATATTATTTACCTATATTTTTCTGCCCTGCTATAATTAGAAATTTTAGTTTTAACTAACAATAATAGATGGCGCCTCATTCATAAAGCCATTTAGTTGTTTTATATGCTGCTGCCACAATTAAATGAACATTTATTGCTGTCCTCGTATACCCATAAACCAGGGCTTGAGGAAAGTAGTAAAAGTGTGATACTAAGCTGTGCCAAAATGATAAAAAATAAATAATATTTTTTTATGATATAAATATTAGTTAATGATGTGTTTTTCAACCCTTTTGCGCACAAATTTGAGCATTCCTTAAAAATTATAAGTAATATATTTTTTTTTTTAAATATAGTATGAAAAGTCGTTATCATAATTAAAAATATATATATCATTTTTAAATTCAACTAAGTCACAATATCGGCAAATTTGTCTGTGATAGCTATGCAGATTGAAATATGCCGTAATGTGAATGATAATGATATTGTAAGCTGGTTGTAAATCAAAAAAATCAAACAGAATATATAGTCATAATATAATCAAATAGAATTATAGATATCTGTAAAATCAAATAGAACTACTTCAATACTACTTTTAATCACATAAACATTCTTTTTGTATATCATGTTTTTTTTTCATTTTTTTTTTTTTTTTTTTTAAAACATTTTTTTTTTTTTTTATCTTGCAATGTGTATAAACTCATTTCATTATATATTAGATAATTAGATACTATTTTTAACTACACAAGGGAATATTTACTTTAACTAGCTCTCTTTATTTTTATAATGGATTATTTTATTTATTTATAAAAATACGTACTTATAAAAAATAGTAATAAAATTAATATTACGTACTTAATATGTAGAAAAAGTCACAAGATTAATAAATATACATAAAAAATAGCATTTGTTTATTTGAGATAAAAAAGAATATGAAATATATTTTGTGTTTTTGAAGACTATTTTCTAAATGAAAATGGTAGAACTATAATATAAAATATTTTTTTAATATTATTTTGCCTACAATTTAATTAAAACTAAAAAAGTTATGCTTTTATTTGTATTAAAGCAGAGTAATTTATCTGAATAACGAAAAATAACTTTAAACATATAAACAATAAATATAACCAAACGCAGCTTTTTTTGGGGCATAATTTTTAAAAGCATATTTTTAAAAACAGTATGCAATTAATAATAGATTCTCTTATTCTATTAATATAAGCTACCTTTAACTCTAATTTACACAAAATATAAGGTAATGAAGTAATTTTTAATTAAATTGAATTGATTTGATTTGAATGATTCGTTATAATTATGAAAATGGATTGTATGCTTTTATCCTTTTATATTAATAACACCATAGAAAACTGTAACGATTCATAATCCTATTCTTCGTCTTCCTATTTATCATTTTTTTTAAATTTCTTTTCAAGGTTAGATAAAAAATTTTCAACGATGGAAGTTATTTTGAATATATAATGTGATTTTAAATATTATTAGCAGGATTTAAAAAGGAAAATTCAGTTACAATGTGGAATAATCTTTTTAGTATAATTCCAGTTGAATTGTTTTTAAAGCTACTTAAAAATTTATTTATCAAAATATCATATTGATTACTTTCTTTTCAGCATTTTTATTGAAATGAAATGATTTATTTCTTTAAGCATAGCACTTCTATTCTTTGGAAAAGGGAATACAAGTTAAAAAATTTGTTAATGTAAACTGAAGCATAATTTTGTATACTTAAATGGCTCTTAGTATTCTGAATAAGTAAAGTAAGGAATGGTTTGTGTTAAAAACTTGAAAAGAATACACTTATTAATTTGGAAAAATATTTTTTTTTATCTAAGAATTAAAAAATACTTGAATATAATTAAAATGTAACCTTTATATAAATTTTAAACAAATAAAAAGCATATTTGTCAAATTAATTAGTGATAAATAAAGGACATTTAATTTATTGACAAAAACAAAGTTACAAAATACTAATTTTTTTTACATTTTATAATTCTTTAGAAAAACAAAAAAATTTTTTGGTCTTCATCATCGTTTTTTTTTTTTTTTTTTTTGTAACATGGCAGATCAATTAATTAACTAACAAAAAGAATCAGCAGTCAAGTTTTATCAAAGCTAAGACATTTAAAATGAATAAAGAATATATCTGAAGATCAAGAAAAAAAAAAAGTGCACGTTCATTAGTTGATCATCCAGAATCTGAACAGGCTTGGTTAAACTCTTTTCAGAATGAGAAACAAAGAGTAGAGTTGAGTTGTGTATTTTTTTATTTAAAATTGATTTATTTTATGTCTTTTGTAATTATAATTAGATGAAGTCACTGAGGATTATTAGAAAAAAAGCTTGGAACAATTGTAAAAACGCTTTAGGATTTGGCGCAAACGAAATAAATATTGGCGTTTGTTCCTCTTACTAATGAGAATCTATCTCATACTTTTAATTAAAATCACTTTAATCTAAAGGAATTCAGACCCAAACGAATACATTTCAAATAATTTCAAACAAAATATTTTATTTAAATTTCCAAAATTGGTTCATTTTTGATGAATAATATTGTTTTTTTTTATTTAACAGTGTTACATAATCATAACAGATCATCCATAATAACTAACAATTAACAATATTTGAACTATGCCACCCAAACTTTCCTCGGCTAGCTGAAATTTCTTCGATCGAGATAATAAAACGAGACAATAAAACTTCAAACGATATAATAGAGATTGAGAGAATAAACAGGAATGCTAAATGCTACATTAAAATGCAGTTCTTATAAAATGAAGACTGAAGTTCGACTACATAATATTATTTATTTTATACAACGCAAAGCAATAACTTCAAAGCAATGGATGCCAAAAAAAAGCCTAAATACTATTTGAGGAACTTTTAAATTTAAAAAAAAGAAAATAATGGATCATCTCACTATTGCCACACATCCAGAGTCAAATTTAGTTTTTATTTTTTCTTTCTCCCCACGTGCAGTCGCTACATTGTTCTCACGAAATTTGAGACTGAAACTAAAACGATTATCACGGGAAACCACGCGTTACAGAACTAAATTTCGCAGACAATTTTAAAAATAAGTCTAAGCTAACCAACAACTTGTTAAATGCATTGTATCGCTAGCGGGTTTCATGTTCCGGCTAGCTTTCAAAAAGGATAAGATGTATCTACTGTTCAGCAGTAGAATCCGCTGGCTGCGCGTGTTCTCTGCTTTCAGAAATGTGGAAAATTGATGGTCTGAATGTCAAGAGTTTTCAGGTTCCCAAACGAACATGTAAATACAGGATTATTATCTATAAAAATCCTTCTCACTCCATCTGTTTTGGCTCTGCACCTCGTAGGTAATCAGGTAATTACAAGTATACCAGGTATCAGGTATACAAGTAATCTTTGATGTAAATGATAAATATATAATTGATTGTTTGATGTCCCTAACAGTTTCTATTCTTAATTAAAATAATTTGCTGAATTGGATAAGTTTTATTAAAAAGGCCTTTTTTCTTTAGAAAAGTAATAATTATACAGTATAATATAAAGCAAATTTGTTAAACTAATCCAATTAGTTA
This sequence comes from Caerostris extrusa, assembly GCA_021605095.1. Lineage (NCBI taxonomy): Eukaryota > Metazoa > Arthropoda > Arachnida > Araneae > Araneidae > Caerostris > Caerostris extrusa. The sequence continues at coordinate 39,517 of BPLR01018960.1, forward strand.
TAAAATCCAATTTTGTTAATATTTAGTGATGGTTAATATCAAATTTTCATAAAATATTGGGCAAGACAAGCGAATGATTTGGAGAAAATTCTTTTCAAAATGTCTTATAAAAATTCTAGAAGCTTCTAAAGTTTAAGAGAATAAATCAGACATATCCTGTATGACTTGTCAATTAAATTTGAGTGCTGACTACATCCTGCGCAATTGTATATGTATTTCATATTTTATCATTTATTTCGGTTGCGTTTATGAACTGAAATCGATGAAAAATGTTTACTGTACTAATTTTCACTTTTTAAAATTTTGAAAAAGAATTTAATTTACCTTAAAACAACATTAAAATTGATCCCGGATTAAAATTTTACAGTAAGGCAATTTAGCATTGCTTTCCGGAGAACACTTTACTATTATCTGAAGTTGCAGTAGTTTTCAAAAGTTGATTTGTTAATCCTGCTATCCTTTAATCCTTTTGTATATAACATTTTCACTTCGGAAAAATTGTGTGTGAAATAATGAGGAAATTTTAAAGTAATGAAAAACTTTCTTTGTCCAGGTTTTACATACATAGGAAATATCTTAGATTAATATCTGGTTTTCATTTTAATCAATTCAAAGCTATGTTAAGAGGTTTGGTTTGTCACTCTACTGTCATTTTGTGAACACTTTGGACTAATTAGACCGGGACCTAGAGTTTAAAGTGGATTACGAAACACTAACCAACATCCATGCCTCCGCTAGGAATGTTAAGAGGATTAAACTATGAAAACTAGTAATATAAATTAACAAAGAAAAGGAAAACTATTTCAGACTGAAGAATTTAGAAATAAATAATGTGTCAAATGTGTTTTAGCATTTTAAATGTATTTTAACACATCGGTCATTATTAAGATTCTAAAATATTATTAAGGTTTAATTTTTTTTACTATTTAAAATTTGCTGCTAAAGTGTTTAAATTACTTAAAATTTAATGCCATAATTGTCTTAAATTTGAATGTTTAAAAATTATCATTTATACAGAATAATAATAGCTGTACCCCATATAAGTTATTTTAGAATTCCCTTTATTCTCTTAATTTTAGCATATATTTATAATTTATTTTCGTAAAACATTTTAGTTTTTAATAAGTTTCTTAATTTATTGCTATTATATTGAATTGAATTTGCGGATTCTTTGACCATAAAGCTATCGCAATTCGCCTACTAAAGTAGAATTTTAAGAGAATTTTCACTGTTGATCTAGTAATACAAATATTTTCTTGAAGCTTTTAGATTTGTTCTACAAAGGACAGGTGATTTGTTATAAAAGGTGTTTTACATGGTGAATTTCTACATGTATCCATTGTTATAACTATACCTGCGAGTATTTGGAGACAATGATATAATCAAATTTCTTGCATTTTGTTTATAATTAAGGCCCTGAATAGCCGAGTGGCTAGTGCTCTGTGCCCGGTACCTCAGGTTTCGGGTTTGTGTCCTGGCCGTGCCATGGATGTTTGTAGGGGTTCGAATCCCCTTTAAACCGTAGATCCCTGTCTAACACGATCGTTGCGGAGTGTATTGTTGGCCCGCGTCAGTAATCTTCATACACGCACCTCATGGGTAGTGCTGGGGCGAGTAACGTCTATGCAGCGCTTCTTGCCTTAAGGCATCCAAGACAATTGTCTAAGTGTTCACCAGTTGCATCAGGGAATAATACAATTGGCGAATAATACGTATTAATTATAAAAATGTTTATAATTAATACGTATAACGAAACAGCCACAAATAAATTACAATAATAACTGCATATAAATTGCATTTATTTACTTTTAAATAATGAATAATATCTGGTAATAAACATTAATTCTTCAATAACGTATCAGATTGATAAGCATTATATAATAAATAATCGCTAGCGTTATAGTAAATGGGGTGGCTTTTTTTTGTCTCCTTTTACCAAGTTTTCACGTTTTCGAGAAAATTTTTAATTAAAAGAGTAGCAAAAAATGTTAAAATACTGTGCAACATGAAGATAATTTTTTTTCTAATATAGTGCCAGAAACTGATTTCTAACGAAATCTCAGAAATGAATTATTTCTATCTTCCTTAACTTTAAAAAATAGCAACTACCGATTTCGGTATCTATTGTGGAAATTACGAAATTTTTCGTTTTACTCCAGAAGAGTATTTTTGTTGTCAACAATTTCTTCATTCAAGCTAATAATTACTAACGCTCATATACTTAACATTTGGAAATAAAACCCCTTAAAATTGATGATTTTACCTTTTTTTTCTCGAAGGTTCTTATGATAACCTAATGAAAGAGAAATCATTTAAAGATACGAATTTTTGAGAAATATGCTATGCAATATTTTTTTATTTTTATGTAATTATTCCCGAATATTAGTTCAATATCACGCTGGAAAAGAATTCTAAACATAGATTGCTATTTTCAATATTTATGTACCGTCAACAACACAGTTAAAAGTTTTGAATACACTTAGTTTATAATAATTTGTCCAATAAATTTTTAAGAAAAATTCTGATAACAGGAAAATTTGCTTGCAAAGTTATTTGAAAATTTTTTGTCTTTCATTTAGTAGACACTGAACCATTTTTGTATCCTGGTTCTTTAATCCTCTATGCTTACCACTTGAAAATGGTTGAATTAACGATAGTCCTTTGAGCAGACTTCTAATTAGAATGGCATATGTGAATGCGTGGTCAGGCTACTTTGGCTCGCTGATTCCTCCTGACATTCTTGGATGGTAATGCAAGAACTTTTGGTTAGGAATAGAGATTTAAAGCTGAGATTGCCACTGCCTCACAAATGGAGCCTGCCGGTCGAGTGGCTAACGCCTCTAGCTCGGTAGGCTATTACTCATCAATTTGTTTTAGAATGAAAAGAAAATGATCGAGCCTTCAGACGCCACGGCCTGGCAAGATATCGACCCACAGCTTCTCGCGGATTCCGGAACCGAATACAAACATGGCATGACAATGAACCTCGAAATATGTGTTACCAATTCCAGATAACCACCCGGCCATAGTTTCCTAAGAGAAAGGCACAACCGGTGGGTCGAGAATTTTACGGTACTACAGTAAGCTTCCAGTTCGAGTCCCCTGCGGTGTCATGGATGTTTATAGTGGTTTGAACCATTTTAAACCAGGTCCTATGGTCGTAGTGTTACAGAGCTCAACCAGACTTCTCACCCACATCATTCCCAAGCAACCGTGGGCAACCCCTGTGGGTCAGTGATTCGATGGTGTGGTATAGGTAATAGTTGTGCTCGACCATAAAGAGGAAAAGAAAAGCTTCACAGTGAAGTTTCACTGCCTTTTCAATTCCTTCTGCCAGTCAACGAATGGATTTAACGAGCTGCAAAACCAAAAGTGTAAGGGCCAATACTTCCAAATCAAAGCCTTTTTTCTAAAAGTTGAAACTGCCTCTACAAAATCCAATCGGATATTTCTCATGGAATTACAAAGATCTCTCATGCTTGAAGGATTTCAAAGCCTATGATACCTCAACCCTAATGATGCCACGTTTCACCTCCATGTCACCGGAGCATCATACGATCACCAGCTAGTGGTACAAGGGCTCACAATGACGTTGCGTCCAGTTGAATTGCTAGTTTAAGTGCCTAGACGTCTCGATATAAATCTTCAGCACGACATTCGATTTTGATGGAGAAAACCGGATTTATATATTCTATATCATAAAAATGAGTTCGACTGATAGTATCTGAATGTTACATTCTCTTCTTTTCGGATAAAATATTGAAATGAGTAATCAAAATGAATTAAATCCAATCAGGCATTAAATATAAATATTTATTTACTAAATTACTTTGTAATTAAAAGTCACCAAACTGAAATAAATTAAAATATTGCCCTGAATTTTCTTACTAGAGAAAGCCGGGATTAATAGTGGAAGTGACTCACTGAACTTCTTACACTTGGGCCAGCTGTGCAGTGCATTTAAAAATATCTTTCAAACATTTTTCCTTGAGGGGCCCGAATGAGTGGCTAGCGCTCTATGCTTGTACCATAAATTTCGGGCTGAGAAGTATGGTGGCCATGGATGCTTGTAGTGGTTCGGAACCACTGGTGAATCACCCACAGGTCCTTGGCGTTCAACATGATCGTAGAGCGTTGTTGTTTAATAACTTCTGGTAGATATCTAGACCAAACACGAACCATATGAACTCATGGTTGAAGGGGAAAGAAAACAGC
>BPLR01018961.1:0-39622 GCA_021605095.1 Caerostris extrusa
CGAAGTGCAGAAAACTCGACGTGGCATGGACTCAACAAGTCGTTGGAAGTCTTCTGCAGGAATATTGAGCCATGCTGTCTCGATAGACGTCCATAATTGTGAAAGCGTTGATGTTGCAGGATTTTGGGCACGAACAGACCTCTCGATGATGTCCCATAAATGCTCGATGGGATTCATGTCGGGCGATCTAGGTGGGCAGATCATTCGTTGGAATTGTCCAGAATGTTCTTCAAACCAATCGCGAACAGCTGTGGCCCGGTGACATGGCGCATTGTCATCCAAAAATCCCATCGTTGTTTGGGTACATGAAGTCCATGAATGGCTGCAAGTGATCTCCAAGTAGCTGAACATAAGCATTTCCAGTCAATGTTCGGTCCAGTCGCACCATTGTGAGGACCAAGTCCATGTCATGAAAACAGCCCACACCATTGCGGAGCCACCACCAGCTTGAACCGTGCCTTGCTGACAGTTTGGGTCCATGGCTTCGTGGGGTCTGCGCCACACTCGAACCCTACCATCAGCTCTTACCAACTGAAATCGGGACTCATCGTACCAGGCCACGGTTTTCCATTCATCTAGGGACCAACCGATATGCTCACGTGCCACAAGAGTCGCTGCAAGCGATGTCGTTCTGTCAGTAAAGGCACTCGAGTCGGTCTTCTGCTGGAATAGCCCAAGAAAGCCAAATTTCTCCGCACAGTTCTAACAGACAAGTCCCTTGTACGTCCCACATTGATTTCTGCGGTTATTTGACGCAGTGTTGTTTTGTCTGTTAGAATTTACGACTCTTTGCAGACGTCGCCGGTCTCGGACGTTAGTGCAGGCGGTCGACCACTGCGCTGTCCATGGTGGGATGTTATGCCCGAAATTTCATACTCTCGGCACACTCTTGACACAGTGGATCTGGGAATGCTGTGAATTCTAACGATTTCCGAAATGGCATGACCCATGCGTCTAGCTCCAACTAACATTCCGCTTTCAAAGTCTGTTAATTCCGTCGTGCGGTCATCATCACGTCAAAAACCTTCGCCACATGAATAACTTGAACAGAAATGAAAGCTCTGCGAAAGCACTGCGCATTTATACCTGTTCTACGCGATGCTACGCCATCTGAAAATTTGCATATTGCTATCCCATGACTTTTGTCACTTCAGTGTATATATGCTATGTTAGTTTTATTACTGCTTGAAAACGGTTAATATTTTTTGTTTGTCTCTACCGTTTGTTAAAGTATAAAAAAAAAGAGTTCATTTTTGTTTGTATTAAGATAATGATTATTTGTTCACATATTCTTCCCTGGTCGTTATCTATTGAGTGACTTCAAATAGATAACAGTAAGAAACGACTACCTGAAAAAATAATAATTAAATTTTTTATATATATTTGTGGATAGGAGCATTTGTGGACAGGAACATTTGTGGACTTCGTGTTACAATGATAGGCCACGAATAGCCCACTGATTGAGGTTGAGAGCAGTATTTGTACTAAGATAATTATTAAGATAATTTCTCCCTTATTCTTTTCCCCGTTCTGACTTCAAATAGATAAGAAAACGTAAAGACTATGAGAACAAATAATAATTATAGTTTTTCTATATATTTGTGGATATGAATATTCGTGGACATGGTGTTACATTGAAGGGCCACTAATAGCCCACCGATGGGGGACGAGGGTTGGGTAACTAGGGTATCATTTTCGTATCATAAGAGAAACCCAGGCAATTTGAATATCGATGTGATAAGCTTTACACAATCATCATTGAGGTTAAGCTGGGATTGCTACTGACGCCGCTAGCTAGCGGATTTGAACCTCAGACCTTCCCTGAAGAATAATATTTGATGCTTGGCTTTTTAGCAACGTTTATAGTCTTAATAAAGTCATGTTTACGTTGTTGTTGTAATGCATCTGACAATACAGAGATAGTTAAACCTATACCGTAAGCAAGGTCTGCACCGCTATTACTCATTTAGCACTACCCAGGGGGCATGTATAGCTTGAAGATAGACTACGGACGATGGAAACACGAAAACCTCAACACTCATATTAGACTGGGACCTACGTTTTAAAATGGATTCTGAACCGCTACAAACATCCTTGGCAACTGCCGGGACACGACCCCGTGGATTGAGTGCCATAGCGCTTGTCACTCAGCCATCAGGTCCATATTTATTAACCTAACAAGGCGTGAGTGGTCAGACCTACCTTAGCAGTTATATTATACATGGACTACGGTTTAAAGTGGATTCCGAACCACTACAAACATCCACGGCACCGCCAGGACTTGAATCTGAAACCTGGTACCGAACGCCAGAGCGTTAGTCATTAAACCATCCGGCGCAAGTCAATTCTTAATCATTTTAAAGTTACAAATATTTAATATGGTGTCGGAAAAAAAAATTATTTAACACAAGCACGTATTAAAAACCATCGATTTTAAAACTGGAATTTTATTTATCTTAATCTCTCCTTTATAAACTTATATCAACATTTTTCCGATAACAAACCTCCCTTTTATAGAAGAATCTGAATCCTCCTGTAAATAAATATTCGATGAAAAATCAAAAATGTATTACCGGAAGCATTTCTACGTTCTTCCCTCTCTTTCGAATTGCACGAGTAGAAAATGTTTAAAAAATTGAAACTTAAGTTTGCGTTCCACTTTTCCAGAATATTTACACAGATCACATTTTTTTCCCCTCTCAGTGCACTCAGAAGACAAAAGTGCAGAGCAGGCATCAACAAAATCCATACATTGAAAGCTCTACAGTGGCATTGAGTGATAAAAATAGTACGAAAGCGGCATGTGTTTATATTGCGACTTTGAAGCGTCGGGACCTTTGCGATAGTATGAAATATCTCTAACCAAGCAGTTCCCGAATAGCTTATGGAATTTTCAAGAGTCATATTTGTTGGTGGTCTTTCGACATTGTTTAGAGTGGTAGTAAAAGCCATGTTTATGTATATATACCTATATATATATATATATATATATAAGTTTTATTGCTGCTTGAAAACGGTTAATATTTTTCGGTTTGCCTATTGAAGCATAAAAATGTGTTCATTCTTATTATTTGTACTAAGATAAAGATTATTTGTTCACATAGGCTTTCCTGGTGCTTATCTGTAGAATAATTTCAAATAAATAAGAACAAGAAAAGATTATGCGAACAAAATAATTATAGTCGATAATAATATTCCTATTTTGGGGATGGGAATTTTTGTGGACCTCTTTGTTACACTGATGGGCCACGAATAACCCACTGATGTGGGATGAGGGCTGGGTAACTATACGAATTTTCATTTCATAACAGAAAATGATACGCTTTACAAATCGATGTGAAACGCTTTACATAATCATCATCAAGTCTGCTTGTTTCTCAAAGCTGTGACTATAAGTGACGCTAAATAATAACACTAATAAACAATCGGGAAATTATTATATAAACGTCAGCGGACAGTGGCGTAATTGCTAAAAAAAATGTAATGACCAATAAATCACATCACAGTCATCATACATGGGAGTTATTCCCATATGGCAAAGAATGTTTTCATTGAGGACATTTTCAAATTAATTATTCGCATTTGTACTGCACTATAAAAACGACCCAGGAAAATATTATATAAAGTCAGATGACAGTGCCGTAATTGTTAAAATGCTATTTGTTTATATATTTGTATATTTTCTCATTTTGGCACTCATTTCCTTGAAACAACTGCTACTAAGCTTTATGTGACATATTAGCCAATCAATCCTATAGCGGAACTGCTTTAAGAAGTTTAAACGACAAACTCAAAGCGAATTATTGCGGGACACAATCTTCAAAGAAATTGAATCAAATGGAAAAGAAAATTACCTAACCAATCGCCTAGCCGAACTTTATTTGAAATTTCGCATAGGCGGCGTGTAAACTCTCATGCGTTACATTTGCAAGTAAATCGAATCGTAATTTACATTATTTTCCAGGCAGCAACAACCAGGAGTAGATCGGTACCCCACTTCAAAGAATATTTACCATTTGTCTGAGAGTCTTTCCTCCAAAAACAAACAAACAAATACATAAACAAACGAAAAAGTTTTCATCTTCTTTTTCTCAAAAAAATTTTTATTTCAAAACTAAAACATACTCAGGGAAAAAAAAAGGAAATAAAAATATATAACTTTTTCCGGGTTTTTTCCCGAAAGAATTAAAGGGAGGGGGAAATATACGATCATTCGTAAAAGGAACAAGAGAAAAAATAAATAAATAAGGTAAACAAGCAAAAATAAATAAGCGAACAGGAGTTTTAAATTGGCTTCAAACGTAATACGAAGAATTTTCTTTTCTTTCCCCCTTCTCCAAAACGAATTTTCGAACAAACAGCGAACACTAGTGTGAGGGCCATCGAAATTTCGCAAAAACTGAATTGCAACCCCACAAATGCATCGTTTGGTAAAAGAGGATGGGTGGATATAAAGCTGCATTCGCTTTTCCGAAACTGATAGTTTAGGGTCATACATCGAATCGGCATTGGAAATTCATAAATTTTCCAACTTCTGGAAAGAAAAAGAACTCTAGGTCTGTGCGTGCGAAGCTCTGATCAAAGGCGATAGCGGAAAGAAATTTTTCCCTAATTTTTTTTCCCTCTTTTGTTGTCTTGTTAACGCTGGGTTTGTTGGTAAGAAAAATTAAAGTAAATACAAACTGAATCGGAACCGATTAGGAAAGAAAGGAAACTTGCCATCTTCCCATACATATTTCGGTGTTATATAAGATGGATGCGAACTCATAAAAAAGATGAGAGAGGGGATATGAAATTTGTTACTAGAACTTGTACGAAGTTCCACAAGGCACTCTCTATCGGTGCCCTCTTCTTTCTCTCTCTCTCTTTTGACATTATTATTTTCATTTAAAGAAAGTATCGGAGATGTATTTTTTTTACTTTAAGCTTTTATATTTGGGAATAAAATTGGCGAAACGTAGAATTTGTTACTTAATCATTATCGGGAAAAAAAATTGAATTTTTTTTTCCTCTTGATATGAGGCGGATATAGCTCTGTTAGTTTTGGATGAGTTTAAAAGGAGTTGATTTGAAATACATTAAGGTGAGATTTTCTTACTAGAATAGTGGGATTACAAAATAAAATTTAAAAAAATCAAATTCGTTATTTTTCTTTTGTTTATAGATAGAAATATTCTCTCTTTTCTAAATACTATGTATATATAAGTACAAATATATTTTCCAATCTATAATCAAATACTCAAAGATTATCATGGTAAAGTATGTTTTTTTTTACGAAATATGTTCTATATGAAATTAAATAATCAGAGATTTTCTGATAAATATTTAAAAATTAAAATTCAATTTTTGTAAGATTAACGCATAAGACACTTTTCCTTCAAATATGCTGTCAATAAGTAGCGATACACACAAATAATTTCTAATATGACACAATACTTTGTAATTCATTTTAAATTTTCAATTAGTCTGTAAATTGAAGTGTGTAATAATCAGCATGTAAATTAAGAAATAACAAGTAATATATAAAAAAAAATTTAGTCAATTCCTATTTTTTTTCACTATATTGCAGAAAGTCCTCTATAAATAATTTTTAAGGTTATCTGGCGCCATCTATTGGTAGATATGTGCAACTTAAAACTAAAAAAATGAAATTAATTAATTTAATTTAATTACTGTATTAATGTTTGAATAAACTGTATTAACATCAAGAGTCATCCACTACAAGTTCAAAAAAATGTATTTCAACTTGAGTGGATGAATAAAAATATTTTATTAACGGTTGGAAATTTGAACAAGTTATATATAGAGAGAGTGTGAGCTAATAGAAGGTATTGAAAAATCATATTTGCACCTGTTCTAGAACAAATGGTGAATCACTAAAAGATGTCTTAATTTACAGACAAATAAATTGTTAAATAGAGAATAATAAGAAAATATACTAGAATTGACGGTAATATTGAAAGTAAAATAATAATGCAAAAAAAAATTCACAATTTTCAGTTAGCCATATATAGTAAATCATACGAGATGGATAATATTTTATTACTTTTTGTTAATGTGATTCCGGTCATAAAATTTCTTAATTTGTAACAACCTATAAGATGGTGTAAACATTTATTATATTGTTTTTTAAGCTATCCAATGCTGTTTTTAATATATTTATTTACATTCATGATTCCCAACCAGAAATTATAACAATGAAACTTAGTAGTAAAAAACTATAGACACTTATGTGTAAGAACTAGACATTTATGAGCCATTATATTCAAGAGGCAACATTGATTAGATTGCTAGTATACAACAAACTAATTTCAAGAAAAAGATAGTTTATAATTATTTTTGTACAAACATTTGTCATATATGTGTCTTATATAACTTAGACGTAATTTGTTAGACGGTAAACATCATATGAAAAATTGCTTGCAGTAAATCTCTGTAGTAAATGAAATATAGGGGATTCAGGGGGAAAAAAAATTGGAACAACACTTCCACAAGATTAACAGAGAGTACGAACTACAAAATTAATTGTTATTTGCTTTTCAAAAATTATTTTAAAAAATAGAGCACTTCATGATTAAAGTGATGATTAAATTCAGATAACTACAATAGCATCAAAGAATAAAAAAAGTTCAACGTTAAATGAGAGGAGATTTAGCGTTAAAAACATCAACAAACTCATTATCGCTGGCACTGTTGAGAAAACAGAAACGAGCAGGTGAAAGCACTCATGTTAATTGCCTGTCCATCTAAAATAAAAACAACACCAAACCTTTTCTTTAAAACCAATTTTCCCCCTCCTACCTTAAACAACAGCTATTACAACAAGAAAAGGGTTTAATATTGTTTTTTTTTCTTTTTGAATTAGAAATTCTTCTTACCACTGCAGCAGGTTATGAATTCCAGTAACTGCTTTTATACTGGATGGCTTTTTGCACCACTAAAAATTCTTTTTACCACGAAACACAAAATGAGAGTTATATTAATAAGCCATAAAGCTGCCTTAGCACGTTCTATGTAGGGCTGTGGGAAGTTGTGACTTAATTCTCTTAGGTTTTAAAGGGGCGGGAAAACTGTTGACCGTCTTTTAAGGATTCCAGATTGTGGAATATTTATCGCCCTAGTCAGAATTTAATTTCAAAATCTTGCGTGACGGTGGTTTGGGTCCTCATTTAATTTACATCCCTAATCACCATTGCTTGGTGGTTTTTGGTAAGGTATTCTCTTTTGCAACAAGAACTGAATTAAAACACGAGTGGAAATTAGAAAAATGGCTTAATTATACCATCGTTCAGAGATGCATGGATTTTTGACCGTAATTTTGGCAACGCGTGATTTTTATGGTGCTTGTTTAAAAAAGCTGCCCTCTCTCGGCCAGAGAATGAGTTGCTGTATTGCTGTGATTTATAATTTCGCGTGAGGTGGTTTCTTTTTTTCTTTTCTTTGAGCTTAAATTACGGTTGTGGAATATTAATTAATTTTGAAACAAAAATAAAAAATACTTTAGACTATAATTTATAATCAAGGGCCAATTTTGGAAAGCCACTTAATATAGGAGATATATGAGACATTTTGGGGGAAAAATTATTCAATCTCTTGTTCTAATCAGTGAAATAGCTAACGAACAAAATACACAAATAAAGATGGAAAATTGATTCTCAAACTAGCTAAAGCAAAATTTATGCTTTCTTTGCTGTGGGAAAAATTAAGACTAAATAATTTTTCCCTTTAAGAATATTTTGATTTTAAAATATTGTATATAGAAGTTATTTATAAGATTATACAGGTAGAAAAAAATTGAATCTTCCAACTAATTATTATTTTATTACGTGTACATTACTTACATGATTCAAATAGATTGTAAGTACTAAAGGCATACAATTAGATTTTATAAATACTTAAAATTATTCTAGAAATTTAATTTTTAGTCAACATGCTCTTGGTTAATTAAACATTTTGGTTAAAATATCAAAAGAAAAAAATAATTTTTCTAATTTTTGAAATAATAATTAATATTATAGTAATATACAATATAATTTATTTTTGAATTCCACAGCTAACTTTAAATTCGAATTTTATAAGTGTTATTTTTAATATAAATAGATAAGATTTCTTTTGATGATATTTTTCTGTGAGAAAAATAAAATATTAGCAGCTATGAACATTTTAATTTGGGATAATTTTTAGTTTCGTTTATGCAATTTTCTTTTTTTTTTAAGTTGAAATTTTTTTTTTTAAACAGATTTTTTTTACATTAACTTTATATTACTATAACAGGCTTGATAGAGTTTTCCATGTTTATGTTAAAACATGTTTAAAAATCTTATTATTTATTTGTAAGTTAAATATTCCTTTCGTAAAGTGGCTGATATGTAGATTGTAACTCGATTATAAAATGAAAGTAATTATAAAATAGCAAATTACAATTTAGCATCACTTTTTACAGTAACTTCAAAAACAATAAAATTTAAAATATTTGATTACTTGAAAGCTTTTTCCATGTTTACCAAAAGACATATTTAAAAACTTTACTGAATGCTTACATATATCGGAGTTGTTCACCATATGACAAAGAATGTTTGTATTGAGACCATTTTGAAATGAATTATCCACTTTTATACTTCACTAATAAAAAAAAATCTGGAAAATATTATGTACTGTCAGAAGTCAGTGGTGTAATTATTAAAATAGCAATGATCAGTAATTCCCTTAATCATTCTGGATAGATCGGAATTGTTCACCAGATGGCAAAGAATATTTGCATTGAGAACAATTTTAGGAGAATTACCTCCCATTTGTAGTACACTAATAAAAAAAAAATAGTAAAACGTCAGACGGTGATATGATTTTTAAAATAGCAACGGTCAGTAAATCTTAATAACTCTCGAAATATCGAAATTGTTCCCTTTATGGCAAAGAATGTTTTCATTGAGAACAATTTGATATGAATTGTCCATATTTGTATTACACCAATAAAAAATATTTAAAAAAAAAACAAGGAAAATATTATCTAACTTTTATATAACAGGGACGTATTTTGTTAAAATTCTATTGGTTGATACGTTTAAATTTTTCTTATATCGGCAATCACGAATATTTGAAATCACTGCCATTTCCTTGAAGCAACTGCTACTAAGTTTTATGTGACATATTAACCAATCAATCCGATTGTGGAACAGTTTTAAGAAGATTAAACGACAACCTCAAAGCGAAATATTACGGGACACAATCTTCAAAGAAAGTGAATCAAAATGGAAAAGAAAATTACCTAACCAATCGCCTAGCCAAACTTTATTTGAAATTTCGCATAGACGACATGTAAACTCTCATGCGTTATTCGGGAGTACATTTGCAAGTAAATCGGATCGTAATTTACATTATTTCCCAGGCAGCAACAACCGGAGTAGATCGGTACCCCACTTCAAAGAATATTTACCATTTGTCTGAGAGTCTTTCCTCAAAAACAAACAAACAAATAAACAAACGAAAAAGTTTTCATCTTCTTTTTCTCAAAAATTTTATTTCAAAACTAAAACATGCTTGCGGAAAAAAAAAAAAAAGGAAATAAAAAAATATCTTTTTCCAGGTTTTTCCGAAAGAATTAAAAGGGGAGGGGGGATATACGATCATTTGTAAAAGAAACAAGAGAAAAAAAATAAATAAATGAAATAAGTCAAAATAAATAAGCGAACAGGAATTTTAAATTGGCTGCAAACGTAATACAAAGATTTTTTTTTTTTTCTTTCCAAACCGAATTTTCGAGACAAACAGCGAACGGTAGTATAAATCAAATTTCGCAAAAAAGAGATGGCAACCCCACAAATGCATCGTTTGGTAAAAGAGGGTGGGTGGATATAAAGCTGCATTCGCTTTTCCGAAACTGATAGTTTAGGGTTATACATCGAATCGGCATTGGAAATTCATAAATTTTCCAGCTTCTGAAAGAAAAAAAAGAAAAAGAACTGTAGGTCTGTGCGTGCGAATCTCTGATCAAAGGCGATAGCGGAAAGAATTTTCCCCCTAATTTTTTCCCTCTTTCGTTGTCTTGTTAACGCTGGGTTTGTTGATGCGAAAAAAGTAAAGTAAATACAAACCGAATCGCAACCGATTAGGAAAGGAAGGAAACTTGCCATCTTCCCACACATATTTCCGTGTTATATAAGATGGATGCGAACTCATAAAAAGATGTGAGAGAGGGGATATGAAATTTGTTACTAGAACTTGTACGAAGTTCCACAAGGCACTCTCTATCGGTGCCATTTTCTTTCTCTCTTTTTTAACATTATTATTTTCATTTAAAGAAAGTATCGGAGATGTATTTTTTTTCTCTTAAGGCTTTTATATTTGGGAATAAAATTTTCTGAAACGTAGAATTTTGTTACTTAATCATTATCGGGAAAAAAAATTGTAATTTTTTTCTCTTTGATATCAGGCGGATATAGCTCTGTTAGTTTTGGATAAGTTTAAAAGGAGTTTATTTGAAATACATTAGGGAGAGAAATTCTTACTAGAATTGTAGGATTTCAAAAATAAAAATAAAAAAATCATATTAGTTTTTTTTTTTTTTTTTTTTTTTTTTCTCTTGTTTATAGATATTATTTAGAAAGAGAGTATTTCTATGTATGTAAAAGTTTAAATATATTTTCCAATATGTAATCAAATACTCAAAGATTATTTATGGTATTTTTTTTTATCCGAAATACTTCTATACGAAATCAGATGCTTTAGATTTTCTGGTAAAAATTTAAAAAAAAATTAAATTTTGTAAGACTATACCAACGCATAAACATTTTTTCCTTCAAATATGCAGTCAATAAGTAATGATACACATAAATAATTACTAATCTGGCAATACTTTGTATTCATGAAATTATCGATTAGCACTGTACATTAAAGTATTTAATAATCAGTATCGTAAATTAAGGTAAAAATTCAAATTCCTAGGCCGTTTCTAAAAGAATAAATGCGGAGCATTAACAAACGTCTTATAAACAACAAATAATTTGGTAAGATAGATAAAGGAAGAAATATATTGAAATTTATGTTAATCGAGAAATAATAATAATGAAAATTAATGCAAAATAAATAAATAAAATAAACACAAATTATATATGTATAATATTTGTTCGAACCAACATTGTATTAAATCAAGAAACAACATAAACAAAAATGATTATTTTGTGGATGAATAAAACTTGTATCGATTTTTAAAAAATGGTTGACTTTGCCTAAATTATAAATTCTGAAGAATCAGTAATCTTTTAGCTTTTAAAATCATATTTTGCAGCTTTGTCTTTAGAACAAACTCAGTTTTAAAATTCTTAGTTTACAGACAAATAATTTTTAAATAAACAATAATAAAAAATATACTTTAATTATTGGTAATGATTGCGAAAAAATAATAAATGCAAATTTAGTGAAAAAATTATTGTTTATGTGCGCCTATTTTGTTAACAAATCATACGAGATGGATAATATTTTTTTACTTATTTTTAATAACTGATTTAAATGATAATAAAAAATATTTCTTAAGTTTGCAAACAACCTAGTAAGATGAACTCCTGGTTTATTATATTGTTTTTTAAACTATCCCATCTTTTCAATAATATTTATTTGAGAACTTTTGTCAAAAACTTTTGATCATGAATCATTGAAATGATGAATATTTAAACAATGTTAATTAAAAATTATATTATGGCAACGTGCAAAAGTAAAAAACTTTAAACAGTAATCAAAATGGTTTGATTTTGCATAAGAACTATAGACATCTATGAGCCACCATATTCAAGAGGTGTATCATTGTTTAGATTGATAGTATACAACAAAATTAATTTCAAGAAAACATAGTTTATAATTATTTTTTAAAAAAAATTTGTCATAATTGTGTCTTATATAATGTAGACGTAATTTGTCATACAAGTAAACTTTCATATGAAAAATTGTTTGCAGTAAATCTCTGTAGTAAATGAAAGATTGGGGATTCAGGGAAAAAAAAAATTGAAACAACACTTCCACAAGATTAACAGAGAGTAGGAACACAAAATTAATTGTTATTTGCTTTTCAAAAATTATTTAAAAAAAAATAGGGCACTTCATGATTAAAGTGATGATTAAATTCAGATAACTACGATGGCATCAAAGAATAAAAAAAGTTCAACGTTAAATGAGAGGAGATTTAACGTTAAAAAAAACATCAACAAACTCATTATCGCTGGCACTGTTGAGAAAACAGAAACGAGCAGGTGAAAGCACTCATGTTAATTGCCTGTCCATCTAAACCATCTAAAATAAAAACAACACCAAACATTTTCTTTAAAACCAATTTTCCCCTCCTACCTTAAACAACAGCTATTACAGCAAGAAAAGGATTTTAAAATTGTTTTTTTCTTTCCTTTTGAATTAGAAATTCTGTTGCAGGTTATGAATTCCAGTAACTGCTTTTACACTGGATGTCTTGTCGGACCACTAAAAATTCTTTTACCACGAAACACAAAATGAGAGTTATATTAATAAGCCATAAGGCTGCCGTAGCACGTTCTATGTAGGGCTGTGGGGAAGTTGTGACTTAATTCTCTTAAGTTTAAAAGGGCAGGAAAACTGTTGATCGTCTTTAGGGCTTCCAGATTTTGGAATATTTATTGCCCCGGTCAAAATTTAATTTCAAAATTTTGCGTGACGGTGGTTTGGGTCCTCATTTTATTTACATCCCTAATCACCTTTGCGGGGTGGTTTTTGGTAAGTTATTCTCTTTTTCAACAAAAACTGAATTAAAACACGGTGGAAATTAGAAAAATGGCTTAATTATACCATCGTTCAGAGATGCCCGAATTTTTGACCGTGATTTTGGCAACGCGTGATTTTTATGGTGTTTGTTTGAAAAAGATGCCCTCTCTCGGTCAGAGAATGAGTTGCTGTATTGCTGTAATTTATAATTTCGAGTGAAACGGTTTATTTATTTTTTTCTTTGAGCTTAAATTACGGTTGTGGACTATTAATTACTTTCTACACAAAATACCTAAAAACTGCTTTAAACAAGATTGAACGACAACCTCAAAGCGAAATATTACGGGACAGAATCTTCAAGAAAGGGACGGAAAATGGAAAAAAATTACCTAACCAATCACCTAGACAAACTTTATTTGAAATAACATAGACGGTATGTAAATCTCATAACTATTCGGAAAATGCATTTGAAAATGTAAATCGGAAAACTTTACATTATTTCCCAGGTAGCAACAACCGGGTAATATTACCCCACTTCAAAGAATATTTACCATTTTTCTAAAAGTCTTTCCTCCAAAAACAAACAAATAAACAAACAAAAAGTTTTTTTATCTTCTTTTCTCAAAAATTTTACAAACCAAAAGTTTTCGTTTTCCCTTTCTCTCTCAAAAAATTATATTTTAAAACTGATGTTAAAACATGCTTGAAAAATAAAAGGGAAATAAAAAAATATATATATCTTTTTCCAGGTTTTTCCCGAAAGAATTAAAGGTGGGGGGGAAGAATATACGGTCATTCGTAAAAGAAACAAGAAAAAAAAGTAAAAAAATAAAGAAAATAAGAAAAAATAAATAAACCGACAGGAGTTTTAAATTGGCTAAAAACGTAATACAAATTGAAAGAATTTTTTTATTTCCCCCTTCTCCAAAAATTTTCGAACAAACATTTGAACGGTAGTGTAAGGGTCATCAAATTTCGCAAACAGAGATCATTACTTATATCGTTTGGTAAAATACAGTGTGTAGATATAAAGCTAGCATTCGTTTTTTCTTGAAAACTTTAAATGATCAAGTTTAAATTTATACATCGAATCGACACTGGAAATTCATAAATTTTATATTTTCTGAAAAAAAAAAGAAAATAAAGAACTACTAGGTCTGTGCGTGCGAAGCTCTGATCAAAAGTCAACGGAAAGAAATTTTTAATAATTTTTTCCGTCTTTCGTTAATCTTGTTAACGCTGGGTTTGTTGATACGAAAAAAAGTATAAGATAAATACAAACCGAATCGGAACCGATTTTTAAGGAAGGAAATTTGATCTTCCCAAATATTTCCGTGTTATATAAGATGGATGTGAACTCATAAAAAGGTGTAAAAGAGGGGATATGAAATTTATTACTAAGAACTTGTACGAAGTTACAAGGCACTCTCTATCGGACCATCTTCTTTCTCTGTCTTTTTTGATATTATTATTTTCATTTAAAGAAAGTATGTAAATGTATTTTTTTTTCTTTAGTCTTTTATATTTAAGTCTTTTCTGGGAATAAAATTGGTGAAACGTAGAATTTGTTGCTTAATCATTATCGGAAAAAAAAATTGTAATTTTTTTCTGCTTATGATATCAGGCGGATAAGCTCTGTTAGTTTTGGAAGAGTTTAAAATGAGTTTATTTAAAAAACATTAGGGAGATAAATTCTTACAAGAATTGAAGACACTTTTGAAAATAAAATTTAAAAAAAATCAAATTCGTTATTTTGTTTTGTTTATAGATACTATTTAAAAGAACTATAGAGTATTTCTGCGTATAAATATATTTTTACAATATGTAATCAAATACTCAAAGAAATCATGTATAAGTATTTTTTTACGAAATATGTTCTATATGATATCGAATGCTTAGGTGTTCTGATAAAAATTTAAAAAAAATAAAATTAAATTTTCACTGGATATCACATAATACTTTCCTTCAAATAAGCTGTCAGTAAGTAATGACACACATAAATAACTGATGTGACGCAATACTTTGTAATTCATTTTCAAATTGCATTCAGTCTGTAAATCCAAGTATGTAATAATCAGAACATGAAATTATGAAAATAAATCTATTTGACTCCTTTTCTAGAACCAATAGTATAAGAACTAAAAGATGTCTTAGTTTACAAACAAATAAAATGTTAAATAGAAAATAATAAGAAATACACTGGAATGTAAGGTAAAGAAATAAAATAATAATGAAAATTCAGAATGGAAAAAAAAAATAGACAATTTTCATTTAGAAATATCGTAAATCATACGATATGAATAATATTTTATTATTTTTGTTATTGGGATTCCGATAATAAAATTTCTTAATTTGCAACAACCTATAAGATTTGCTAAGAACATTTATTATATTGTTTTTTAAGCTATCCCCTGCTGTTTTTAAAATATTTATTTTCTTTCGTGAACTAACCAGAAATTATAACAATGCAGCTTAATAGCAAGAATTACAGACACTTATGTATAAGAACTATAGACATTTATGAGTAATCATATTAAAGAAGTAGCATTGTTTAGATTAGGAGTGGCCAACCCAAATAATCTTGCGGGCCATTTTGGAAATGCATCTTAACTCCGCGGGCTACATATAAAATTTATATCCCCCTATTAGATTTAGACCCACTATAGACACTTTTTGGAGTGAAAAATTGAAACATAAGGAGGTGTTATTATTGTATTTATTATTATTCTTACATTTAAACATAGACAATATCATAATAATGATACTAAACGCGCATTGTCAAAGAAATATATAACACTAAAAGTGAAATATAAAACATATAAATATAAACGAAATAAAAAAAATGAAATCATTAAAAAAGATTTATTTTACTAGTGCGATATTTGTTTCTCCACTCTTTCATAGCTTTTACAAATCGATTTCAATTTCACCGAGGGTCATTTGGTCACTGAGGTCACTTAAAGTGAAGCATATAACCTGTTATATTAGATATTCCAAGATGTGCGCACATAATGAGTACGCAGAATATAATTTAATTATTCAGTGAACTCATAGATGTATACTCACAAATAAAACAGGCAATATCTGTCATATATTCGCAATAATATTATTTTAAAATCAAAGTTAATTTATTTCTCGTAATTTCGAAAGTTAATTTTTGAATATATGGATGTGTTTTTAAATACATTGGTTTTCACTACTTTTGGCCATTATAAAATAAATATATTTTGTACAGGTGTGATAAATCTCACGGGACGCAAAAAATATTCAACGCGAGGTCGCATGCTTTTCGTGGCCCCCTGGTTGATCTACCTGGTTTAAGATTGATAGTATACAACAAAATTAATTTCAAGGAAACATAGTTTATAATTATTTTTGAACAAAAATAATTATAAATGTGTACTATATAATGTAGACGTAATTTGTTATACGGTAAGCATCATATGAAAAATTGTCTGTAATAAATCTCTGTAGTAAATGAAAAATTAGGGATTCAAGGAAAAAAAAATTGGAACAACACTTCCACAAGATTAACAGAGAGTAGGAACACAAAATTAATTGTTATTTGCTTTTCAAAAATTATCAAGGAAATAGGCCACTTCTTGATTAAAAAGTGATGATTAAATTCAGATAACTACGATGGCATCAAAGAATAAAAAAGGTTCAACGTTAAATGAGAAGAGATTTAACGTTAAAAAAACATCAACAAACTCATTATCGCTGGCACTGTTGAGAAAACAGAAACGAGCAGGTGAAAGAACTCATGTTAATTGCCCATTTTTTTGTCCATTTTTTTTTCTTTAGCTTAAATTACTATTGTGGACTATTAATTCCTTTTGACACATAAATAAAAATTCCTTAAACTATAATTTACAACCAAGGGACCATTTTGGAAGGCAACACAATGTAGAAGATATATTGACAACGTGGTGGAAAAATATTCAATCTCTTGTTCTGATCAGTGAAACAACTAACGAACAAAATACATGAAATAAAAATCGATTATCAAACTTGAAATAACTAAATTTACGCCTTCTCTACAGTGGGAATATTAAGACTCGAGAATATTTTGATTCTTTTAAAATATTGAATATCAAAGTTATTTTTAAGATTATGTGTGTTAAACTATTTTGAGCTTCTTGCTAATTATTCTTGTATTACGTATCCATCCATACTTAGATAATTTAAATCGATTGTAAGTATTAAAAGAGCATGTAATTAGATTTTCTTAAAAACTTTAAATGATTCTACAAATTTAAATTTTAATCAACATTAACTTGGAATTCAGTTTTAAAGTCAAAGAAAATGAAACATTTTGGTTAAAATAACAAAAGAAAAAAATTTAATTTTCTACTTTTTTGGAATCAAAATTGGAAATTGAATTATTTTTTAAAGTTATAATAATAAGTAATATTATAGTAATATACAATACAATTTATTTTTGAATACTGCTGCTAATTTTAAATTCGAATTTTATAAGTGTTATTTTTAATTTAAATAGATAACATTTCTTTTGATAATATTTTTCTATCAGAAAAAATAAAATATTAGCAGCTATGAACATTTTAATTTGGAATAATTTTTCTTTTTCCCTTTTTTTTTTTCAATTTTCTTTATTTGTATATTAAAAATTACTTTTAAGCTTCTTAAATGTAGATTTTAACTCGGTTATAAAGGAAACTAAATATAAAATTGCAATTTGCAATTTAACATTGTCTTTTACAGAAACTTCAATTACAAAAACATACTTGAAAGATTCTTCCATGTTTATCAAAAGACATATTTAAAAAAAACTTTTCTGAATCTTTACATTTACTAAAATAATATTTACTTTTTAAATAGTAGCTGTTAGTTTAAAAATAGCAATGACCAGTAAACCAGTAATAAGTCTCGATACATTGGAGTTGTTCATCATATGGCGAAGAATGTTTTCATGAAGAATATTTTGAAATGAGTTATCCATATTTGTACTACACTATTAAAAAAAAAAAACCAAAGAAAATATTTTATAGTGTCCAACGACAGTGACGTAATTGCTAAAATTTTAAATGACCAGTAAATTCTGTTAAAACTCTCGATACATCGAAGTTATTCACCATATGGTAAAGAATATTTTGAATATGAAAAGAGTGTTAAAATGGCAATGACCATTAAATCCCCATAATCACTCAGGATATATTGGAGTTGTTCACCGTATGGCACAGAATGTTTTCATTGAGAACATTTTGAAATGAATTATGCATATTTGTACTACACTAATAAAAAAAAACCATGTAAATATAATATAAAAATCAGACAACAGTAACGTATTTGTTAAAATTCTATTGGGTTATGCATTAAAATATTTCTTATATCGGCAATCACGAATATTTGAAATCACTACCATTTCCTTGAAGCAACTGCTACTGAGCTTTAGGTGACATATTAGCCAATCAATCCGATGGTGGAACTGTTTAAACAAGATTAAACGACAACCTCAAAGCGAAATATTACGGGACGCAATCTTCAAAGAAAGTGAATCAAAATGGAAAAGAAAATTACCTAACCAATCGCCTACCCAAACTTTATTTGAAATTTCGCATAGACGGCATGTAAACTCTCATGCGTTATTCGGGAGTGCGTTTGCAAAAGTAAATCGGATCGTAATTTACATTATTTCCCAGGCAGCAACAACCAGAGTAGATCGGAACCCCACTTCAAAGAATATTTACCATTTGTCTGAGAGTCTTTCCTCAAAAACAAACAAACAAATAAACAAACGAAAAAGGTTTCGTCTTCTTTTTCTCAAAAAATTGTATTTCAAAACCAAAACATGCTTGGAAAAAAAAGGGAAATAAAAAAAAATATATATCTTTTTCAGGTTTTTTCCCCCAAAGAATTAAAGGGAGGGGGGGGATATACGATCATTCGTTAAAGGAACAACAGAAAAATAAAGTAAATAAGCAAAAATAAATAAGCGAACAGGAGTTTTAAATTGGCTGCAAACATAATACAAAGAATTTTTCTTTCTTTCGCCCTTCTAAAAACCGAATTTTCGAACAAACAGCGAACGGTAGTGTAAGGGCCATCGAAATTTCGCAAAAAGAGATGGCAACCCCACAAATGCATCGTTTGGTAAAAGAGGGTGGGAGGATATAAAGCTGCATTCGCTTTTTCCAAAACTGATAGTTGAGGGTTATCCATCGAATCGGCATTGGAAATTCATAAATTTTCCAGCTTCTGAAAGAAAAAAATAAAGAACTATAAGTCTGTGCGTGAGCTCTGATCAAAAGGCGATAGCGGAAAGAAATTTTCCCTAATTTTTTTCCCTCTTTCGCTGTCTTGTTAACGCTGGGTTTGTTGATACGAAAAAGAAAAGTAAATACAAACCGAATCGGAACCGATTAGGAAACGACGGAAACTTCCCATCTTCCTATAAGATGATAAGATGAACTCATAAAAAGATGTTAGAGGGGATATGAAATTTGTTACTAAACTTGTACGAAGTTCCACAAGGCACTCTCTATCGGTGCCACATTCTTTTTCTCTCTTTTTTGACATTATTATTTTCATTTAAAGAAAGTATCGGAGATGTATTTTTGTTCAGGATTTTAGATTTGGGAATAAAATTGGTGAAACGTAGAATTTGTTTTTATCTTGATATCAGGCGGATGCAGCTCTGTTAGTTTTGGGAGAGTTTTAAAGAGTTTATTTGAAATACATTAGGGAGAGAAATTCGTACTAGAATTGTAGGATTTGAAAATAAAATAAAAAAATCTAATTCGTTATTATTCTGTTGTTTATAGATAGTATTTAGAGAAAGAGAAAGTATTTATGTATGTTTAGGTACAAATATATCTTCCAATACGTAATCAAATACTCAAAGATTACCAGATAAAGTTTTATTATTATTTTTTACGAAATTTCTTTATGAACTCGAATGATTTGAGATTTTCTGATAAAACTTTATTATAAAATATTATTATTTGTTTGATTATTATTTTGATTCTATTTATTATTTAAATTTTAAAAATAGACATGGACATTAAACCGTAATTACTCTCGATATATTCCAGTTGTTCCCCATTTGGCAAAAAATGTTTTCATGGAGATAATTTTGAAATAAATTATCCACTTTTATAATACACTAATAAGGAAAACCAGGAAAATATGTAACATCAAACGGCATTCATGTTATTGACTTACATATTTATAATTTTCTTATATCGGCATTCAAAAGTATTTGAAATCGCTACTATTTCTTTGAAGCAAGTACAACTAAACTTTATGTGACATATTAACCAATCAATCCGATGGTGGAACTCATTTTAGAAGATTAAACGACAACCTCAAAGCGAAATATTACGGGACACAATCTTCGAAGAAAGTGAATCAAAACGGAAAAAGAAAATTACCTCACCAATCGTCTGGCCAAACTTTATTTGAAATTTCATAGACGGCATGTAAACTCTCATGAGCTATTGGGAGTACATTTGCAAGTAAATCGGATCGTAATTTACACTATTTCCCAGGCAGCAACAACCGGAGTAGATCGAAACCCCACTTCAAAGAATATTTACCATTTGTCTGAGAGTCTTTCCTCCAAAAACAAAGAAACAAATAATCAAACAAAAAAAAGTTTTTTATCTTCTTTTTCTCAAAAAAATTTTTTATTTCAAAACTAAAACATGCTAAGGGTAAAAAAAAAAAAAAAGGAAATAAAAAAAATATATCTTTTTCCAGGTTTTTTCCCGAAAGAATTAAAGGGAGGGGGAAGGAAATATACGATCAATCGTAAAAGAGAACAGGAAAAAAAAATAAAGTAAATAAGTAAAAATAAATAAGCGAACAGGAGTTTTAAATTGGCTGCAAACGTTAATACAAAGAATTTTTTTTTTTCTTTCTTTCTACCTTCTCCAAACCGAATTTTCGGACGAATAGCGAACGGTAGTGTAAGGGCCATCGAAATTTCGCAAAAAGAGATGGCAACCCACAAATGCATCGTTTGGTAAAAGAGGGTGGGTGGATATAAAGCTGAATTCGCATTTTCGAAACTGATAGTTTAGGGTTATACATCGAATCGGCATTGAAATTCATAAATTTTCCAGCTTCTGAAAGAAAAAGAAAATAAAGAACTATAGGTCTGTGCGTGCGAAGCTCTGATCAAAGGCGATAGCGGAAAGAAATTTTTCCTAATTTTTTTCCCTCTTTCACTGTCTTGTTAACGCTGGGTTTGTTGATATGAAAAAATGAAGTAAATACAAAACCGAATCGGAACCGATTAGGGAAGGAAGGAAACTTGCCATCTTCCCACACATATTTCCGTGTTATATAAGATGGGCGAACTCATAAAAAGATGTGAGAGAGGGGATATGAAATTTGTTACTGAAACTAGTACGAAGTTCCACAAGGCACTCTCTATCGGTGCCATCTTCTTTCTTGCTCTTTTTTGACATTGTTATTTTCATTTAAAGAAAGTATCGGAGTGTATTTTTTTTTGTTCCGGCTTTTATATTTGGGAATAAAATTGGTGGAACGTAGAATTTTGTTACTTAATCATTATCGGAAAAAAAAATTGTAATTTTTTTTCTCTTGTTATCAGGCGGATATAGCTCTGTTAGTTTTGGGAAAGTTTAAAAGGACTTTATTTGAAATACATTAGGGAGAGAAATTTTTACTAGAATTGTGGGATTTGAAAATAAAATTCGTTATTTTTCATTTATAGATATTATTTAGAGAATGAGGGAGTATTTCTCTGTATGTATAAGTATATTTTCCAATATGTAATCAAATACTCAAAGATTATCAGATAAAGTTTTTTATGATGTTTTTAAAAATGTTTTACGAAATTTCTATATGAAATCGAATGATTTGAGATGTTCTAATAAAACTTTATTATAAAAATTGTGATTTGTTTGATTATATTTATTATTTTATCTTGATTCTATTTATTATCATTATTTTGATTCTATTTATTATCATTATTTTGATTCTATTTATTATCATTATTTTGATTCTATTTATTATCATTATTTTGATTCTATTTATTATAATTATTTTGATTTTATTTGTCATCATTATTTTGATTCTGATAAAAATTAAAAAAAAAATAAATTTAAATTTTTGCGGGAATATCACATAAAACACTTTTCCTTCAAATATGCTGTTAATAAGTAGCGAACAAATAATTTTTAATATGGCACATAATGCTTTGTAATTCTTTTTCAATTTACAATCAGTCTGTAAATTAAAGTTTGATAATTAAGAAAAAAATCATATTTGCAGCCTTTTTAAAAATTCATTAAATAAAATTCCATTTTTGTAAGATTATCGCATAAGACACTTTTCCTTCAAATAAGCTGTCAATAAGTAATGACATACACAAATAATTTCTAATATGACACAATACTTTGTAATTCATTTTCAATTTTCAATTAGTCTGTAAATTGAAGTATGTAATAGTCAGCATGTAAATTAAGAAAAACAAGTAATATAAATAAAAATTTTTTAAGTCAATTCCTACTTTTTTTCCCCCATTATATTGCAGAAAGTCCGTTATAAATAATTTTCATTCATTTTTTTAAGTTAGAAAAAAATTCTCTCTCTCACATACACACTTTCCGTCGCTCTCACTAATTTATTTACATGTTTCATTTTCAATTTTGTTCCCTCCTTGACTCAGACTAGAACCCAGAATGAAAAAAAGAATCTGAAAAAGAAATTTTTTTTCCAGCGATCTATCTACACGCTTCGTCAGTGACGGTATTTATTCCTTAATTTATGTCCTGCTAGATATATATAAGAGAAATTTTTTTCTCCCATATAAAACTAAAATTAATTAATTTAATTTAATGATTTAATTAATATTTGAAAAAAACTATGTTAACATTCAGTGCCATCCACTACAAGTTCAAAAAAATGTATTTGAACTCGAGTGGATGAATAAAAATTATTTCATTAACGATTGAAAATTTGAACAAGATATATATAGGGAGAGTGTGAACTCATAGCAGGAACTGAAAAAAAAATTATTTGCACTTTTTTTCTAGAGCAAATGGTGAAGCACTAAAAGATGTCTTAATTTACAGACAAATAAATTGTTAAATAGAGAATAACAAGAAATATACTGCAATTTACGGTAATCGAGAAAATAAAATAATCATGAAAATTCACAATGGAAAAAAAAAAAAAAAAAAATCCACAATTTTCAGTTAGCCATATATAGTAAATCATACAAGATGGATAATATTTTATTACTTTTTGTTGATGTAATTCCGATAATAAAATTTCTTAATTTATAACAACCTATAACAGGGATGGGCAAACTTTTCGGTCGCGGGCCAAAAATCGAAGAAAAAAAAAGTTTGGCGGGCCAAGATAAATTTTTCTAAAATTTTGAAAATATTAATAACCATTTATTATTACCATAATATTTATAATATTATTAACCAATAATATATATATACTTTATTTTTGAAATATTTTAGAATAACCCAAAAACACTACCTAATCTGCACTTTTAATAATTTCACCACTATTCACAATGGTGGTATGCGCAATCTTTTCCCGCGCAATCAATAATATTAGAACTTGCACCAAAAGAAAAATTCGCTGGCTGGAACTTAAAATGCGCAGTCTGCCACATGTAAAGTCTAATTCCCCTATATTGGATTCCCATATGTGTGCTCTCCGAGAAAGAGATAACTCTTGATGGCGTTAACTAACAAAGAACTTCCGCTTTTATCACTTTACCGATTGAAAGCTGTCTGTCCTTACTATTTCTGTCGATTTAAGTTTTGTAGAACAAAAATAGTGAAAGTAAAAAAAAAAAAAACCATCAGTCCTTTGAAAAAAGGAAGAAAAAAAAAAAAAATATTTAATCAAAGCAGAAAAGGAGATGGATATATAATATATAAATATGTATTTCTTTTAATTTGTCTCAAACCGGCAAATTAAAATTTTTTTCGGCGGGCCGGATAGAACCTTCCGGTGGGCCGTAGTTTCCCCATCCCTGACCTATAAGATGGCCTAAACATTTATTATAATGTTTTTGCTGTTTTAAGATATTTATTTAGATACGTGATTCGTAACCAGAAATTATAACAATGCAATTTAATATTAAGAATTATAGACACTTATGTATAGACATTTATAAGCCATCATATTAAAGACGTAACATTGATTAAATTGCTAGAATACAACAAACTAATTTCGACAAAACGGTATTTTGTAATTATTTTTGTCCCAAAATTTGTCAGAAATGTGTCTTATATAATGTAGACGTAATTTGTCACAGAGTAAAGTTTATATGAAAAATTGTCTGCAGTAAATCTTCTAGTAAATGAAAGTTTTGGGATTCAGGGAAAAAAATTGGAACAAACCTTCCACAAGATTAACAGAGAGTAGGAGCACAAAATAAATTGTTATTTGCTTCACAAAAATTATAAAAAAAAATAAAGCATTTTCTTGATTAAAGTGATGGTTAAATTCAGATAACTACGATGGCATCAAAGAATAAAAAAGTTCAACGTTAAATGAGAAGAGATTTAACGTTAAAAAACATCAACAAACTCATTATCGTTGGCACTGTTGAGAAAACAGAAACGAGCAGGTGAAAGCACTCATGTTAATCGCTTGTCCATCTAAACCATTCAAAACAAAAACAACACCAAAACTTTTCTTTAAAACTAATCCCCCCCTACCTTAAACAACAGCTATTACAACAACAAAAGGATTTAAAATTGTTCTTTTTTTTTTTTTTTTTTTGAATGAGAAATTCTGCTGGCAGTTATGAATTCCAGTAACAGCTTTTACACTGGATGGCTTGTTGGACCACTAAAAATTCTTTTACCTTGAAACACAAAATGAGAGTTATATTAATAAGCCATAAAGCTGCCGTAGCACGTTCTATGTGGGGCTGTGGGAAGTTGTGACTTAATTCTCTTAGGTTTTAAAAGGGCGGGAAAACTGTTGATCGTCTTTAAGGCTTCCAGATTGTGGAATATTTATTGCCCCGGTCAGAATTTAATTTCAAAATTTTGCGTGACGGTGGTTTGGTTCCTCATTTAATTTACATCCCTAATCACCTTTGCTTTTTGGTAAGGTATTCTCTTTTGCAACAAGAACTGAATTAAAACATGAGTGGAAATTAGAAAAATGACTTAATTATACCATCGTTCGAGATGCACGGATTTTTGACCGTAATTTTGGCAACGCGTGATTTTTAGGGTGCTTGTTTGAAAAGCTGTCTTCTCCCGCCAGAGAATGAAATGTATTGCTGTAATTTATATTTTCGCGTGAGACGTTTTTTTTTTTTTTTTTTTTTTTCTTTTTTCTTTGAGCTTAAATTACGGTTGTGGACTATTAATTACTTTCTACACATAAATAAAAATACTTTAGACTATAATTTACAACCAAGAAGCCATTTTAGAAAGCAACTCAATGTAGAAGATATATTGACAACGTGGGGGAAAAATATTCAATCTGTTGTTCTGATCAGTTAAATAACTAACAAACAAAATACATAAATAAAGATGGAAAATAGATTGTCAAACAAGATACAGCAAAATTTATGTCTTCTTTGATGTGAGAAAATTAAGATTCAATAATTTTTCTTATGAGAAATATTTTGATTCATTTAAAATATTGTATATAAAAGTTATTTATAAGATTATACAGGTAAAAAAAAATTGAATCTTCTAGCTAATTATTCGTGTATTACGTATCTATTATTTTAATGATTTAAATAGAAAATAAGTATTAAAGAACTCATAATTAGAGTTTCTTAAAAACTTTAAAAGGATCCTACAAATTTAAATTTTAGTTAACAGGATCTTGTAGATCAATTTTAAAGTCAAAGAAAATGAAACATTTTTGTTAAAAGAGCAATAGAAATAAAAAATTTAATTTTCTACTTTTTGGAATAATAATTAATATTGTAGTAATATACAATAATTTTTTTTTTTTATTTTATTTCTGCTGTTAACTTTTAATTCTTATTTTATAAGTATTAAATATAAAATAGCATTTCTTTTTGATGGTATTTAAAAAAAAAAAAAAATATTAGCAGCTATGAATATATGAATGTGGAATAATTTTTTTTTTTTTCGTTTGTTCAATTTTTTATTTGTAAATTAAAAAATTTTAAACGTCTTATCTGGTGAACTCGGTAATTATATATGAAACTAAATATGAAATGGCAAATTACAATTTACAATAACATACTAGAAAATTTGTCCATGTTTATCAAAAGACATATTAAGAAATTTATTTTATTCTTTATTTGTAAATTCAAACATTAACCCATATTTAAAAAATAATATTATCTTTTTTTTTTATTTATAAGTTAAACATTTGTTTCAGTAAGCGGTTTATATATGGATTTTAACTCGGTTTTAAAGGGAAACTAAATATAATGTTGCAAATTATAATTTGAAATTGATTTTTACAGTAACTTCAATTACAATACCTTGCTTGAAAGACTTTTTCATGTTTATCTAAAGACATATTTAAAAAAATCTTATTATCTCATTCTTTATTTGTAAATCAAACATTTCTTCTATTAAACGGCTGATATGCAGATGTTAACTCGGTTATAAAATGAAACTAAATATAAAATTGGAAATTACAAATTAACATTGTTTTTTTACAGTAACTTCAGTTACAATAACATACTTGAACTATTTTTCCTTGTTTATCAAAAGACTTATTTAAAAAGTTTTTATGAATGTTTACATTTACTAAAACAATATTTAATTTTTAATGCTGCATGAAAAATATTAGTTCAACGAACGATAAATTTTTATGCCCTGATTATTTTTTAATATAGCATTC
Organism: Caerostris extrusa; assembly: GCA_021605095.1. Taxonomy (NCBI): domain Eukaryota; kingdom Metazoa; phylum Arthropoda; class Arachnida; order Araneae; family Araneidae; genus Caerostris; species Caerostris extrusa. The sequence goes on from BPLR01018961.1 coordinate 26,533, forward strand.
CCTAAAAACAAAGATCTGAATTTTTAAAAATGCATCTATTTTAAGTCTTATCTAAATAAATTTATTCTGGAATTTATTATAATTTAATATTAAGTAAAAACTCTATTGACAGTAAAATATTTTATAGAAAATATTTTATTTCGTTATAAATTCTACATTTCTTTTTTTTCCTCAAATGAAAACAATTTTTGATATATTTTATCTGATTTATAATAACTTTTCTTTAGCCATAATTTGAAACAAATCTGTTTTGATTTAATGTTTAACCAAGGCGTATAAGTTTACAACAGTTAGTCATAAAAATAATTTACGCCAAAAATTGTTTGCAAGTACTATCATATTTGAAACAAAAATATTAGTTTTTACAATAATTCTTACTTTAAAATTATTTATAAGCTTGTTTTTGTAATATTTTATAGTTATGTGCTACGTGTTTAGAATATTAAAGAAATTAATGAGATAAAATAAAGTAAATCTAAAATAAAAATCTAGCACCATTTTAATAAAAGATAGAATAAATTGTTCTGCTAAAGTATCTTAAATTTTAAACATTCAATTTTTTTTAATAAATCATTTTAATTTCATTAATGGTTGAATTGAATAATTCTTCTGCATTAAAATGTTTTACTTTTATTTTTTAATTAATTAAAAATCAAGCAATTAGTACATAATTTATCGAAAGCAATTAAAATATTCTTACATAAATGAGACTTTGAAGACTTAGGAAATTTAATAAGTGTATGTATTTAAAGTTCAGTTAGATTAATTAAAAATAATTAATTAACTAACTATTCCTAGAGAATTAATTTAAAGCACTCCATATTATTACATTATAATAAAATATTTTCGCATACAAACATTACACAATTAATTGCACATTCTTTTAAAGTAAGTGCATTTCATTAGTGCATAAAAATACTTAAGGTGTTTTTAAAAAAATCAACAATCAATAAAAATACAACCAAATAATTACTTTTTTTATAATTGAAGAGGTTATTTGTTTTGAGAATAATTACTTTTTATAGAATTAGAGTTGATATTTTGTGCATCTTTTTTATAAATTTTCTTATATAGTTTTTTTCATAACAGAAGTAAAGAAATTTTTTGTAGGCTCATAATTGCAGAAGATATTTTTAATATAAAATGTTTCATTATTTTTTATATCTGCAATTCCGTTCATAAATATTTTCTAAAGGATAACTTATCTAGATTTAAAATATTCTCTTAGAAATTACTTCTTTATTATTCTCTGTATAGGTCACTCTTTTCTTAGTAAAAGAATTGTATGTTTATGTTTTTTTTCTTTTATTCTACATCTTGTAGGAAAAAAGTCGAAAGTGTCACAAATACATTGTGTTGAAAATAACGACGCTTGGATGACAAAATAGTAACTATTCGACATCGAGATTTGGTTGACTAATTTTTATATTTTTATTTCCACCTTTTATAGAAAAGAAAGAATAATACTGTTTTTGATAACAGAAGAAATATATAGAAAAATCGTTTTTTTTTAAGACTATTTTGTTTTGTTAAGATGTAATAGCAATTTCAAACTTTAAACACTGTTTTAGGCTAGACTAGCTTTCTGTGAGCTCTTCTACAATAGTATTAATAGGGTTCCAATAAGAACCGGTGGAACCATGGATGTTTATATGGTTCCGAATGCTCCTAGCGTTCTAAACCGTGGTGTCTAAAGATTTGGCATAGGCCGACAACATGGACCCTTAAAAGGTCAAAGTAGCATCTCATGTTATAATAATAATTAAACTTTTACACAGTTTCAAACGGTTTAAAGTTTATTTTGGGGCCTGATGGCCGATTGGCTAGCTTCTGGCCGTTGGTACCAAAGATACAGGTTCGATCTTGACGGCGGTATCATGGATGTTTGTTAGCTGTTCAGAATCCATTTTGAACCATAGCTCACGGTATCATATGATTAGCCCAAAGTGGTAGAAAATGACCTATCAAGGAAACGAAATGTCTCACCATGAGGTTTTATTACCGTATTTCGGATGTCCGTTAGATGTTTCTAGTGATGGTCATGAAACATTTTACAGATAAGCATGCGCTGTTCTAATGAGCATGCTGCTTGGGAGAAAAAGCTGACAACGGACGTCCGTAAAACGGTATGCAACAACATATTATGTTTCAGAATTTGCCAGAGTCCTTGGCCACCATGGGGCTGTCATGTCATTGAAGAAGAAAGAATATTTTAAGAAAAATATTCTTGAAATAGAAATCTTCAAGATACAAAAAAGTTTATAAACTTTCCGAAACATCACACCAAAATTAGATTTAAATTGCCGATTCAATTCTCCCCAAACTTTCCTCTAAATTGTTCCAAATGCATTTTATAGAGATTAATTACATTAAATCTTGAAATACAAAAATAAGTAAAGAAAAACTTTTTTTCGAAACATAAAAATTAGTTAACCCATATATTTCGTTTAGTAAATTATGTGGGTACAAAGAAAACTTTATATCATCATTTTTTTATATATTATTGTCAAATTAATGGCAAATACTTAGACAATTTTATATTGATTAATTAATGAATTTTTGTCTAGCAGAAAACAAAATTTAGTAGATGAATCCCCAGTTACAATACACATTCATTTATAATTATGTGGGTACAACTTATAACTTTCTTCGAATTAATTAATACTTATGTCGCATATCGTATTATTTAAAAAAATATATCAAATATAAAAAAATTGAAAAAACCACTTTATTGCTTTTGTACTTTATTCAATATACGAATTTTCATCTCTATTTCATATATGTGAAGTAATAAACGTTATATAAGATTTCAAGAAATGCGTGTAATGTAACGTTCTTTTTGTTTTCAATTGGAAGCTAACTTAATGCTTTGTACTTTCTTCCAACATGTCTTTCACTTTATATATATTTTTTTTAAACCCCAAAAACTTACTTAAAACTTTTCATTTCCATTCTTTCCTATTTTTTTTTTTATCTCCTTAAAGTTTCTTTTTTTGACGTCTGCTTTTTTTTTGTCTCAAATTCCATTGACTGTTGGAATTTTTGCAACGTCTAGACCAGACAAAAAATTTTTCTCTTTCAAAGTATTCTCTAATAGTCTCTTGAAAATCCAATAAAAAAAAGTGCACATACACTGTCAAACATATATATATTCTTTTGATTCAGCTAATGTGGGCAATTTTCTAAATCTTAATTTAGAGAATGGATAAGTAAGATACAAGATTTCTGTCGTCAATAAAGTTTTCTTATTGAAAATTAAGTTTTTTGGTGAGAAAAAATTAAATGTTTAATCATTTATTATTATTATATAATTAGGTGTGTATAGGTTTGGTTTATCGCTCATCTGTCAATTCTTGCACACTTTGGGCTAATTAGACCGATATACAGTTTAACGTGGATTCAGAACCACTCACAAACAGGTCTCTGTCTGTTTAGCCCTCGAGTGCATAAAATGACTGTAGAGCGACAAACCAAACAAATAGTACACTTCTTCTTAAGCTCTACAGATGGTCCCAGCCAAGGCTGTCTCAGTCAGTTTGCACCAGTTCGATCTATCTAATCCCAACATCATCCATCTATAAACCTCAACGCGCATATGTACGTGCATGCATTGGAGCATGTATATGACAGCGCATACATAGTATATTACATAATGAATATGATATGTATATGGAATCATACATATGTATATTACATACAAGCATATTAACGCTGATATATATATTTATACAAATTTCCATAGAGGTATCAAAACATTCTGAACACACATTTAAAATTGCATATAAAATTATATACATTCATACATTGCATACATGATTACACATATAATATATACACTATGTGAAAGAGAGTGACGGGACACGACACTATAACGACATAAACCTATATTTATTAAAATAATAGGCTGCTATCACAGCTGCAACCCTGCTGGGAATGCTTCCACTAAATTAGCCATAGTGGCAAGAGGAATTTCCTTCCAAATGTTTAACAGGAAGTTCCATAGTTCAGGCTTGCTTTTGGGGAGTGGGGTGCAGGCTCCTCAACCGTCGGTCCAATTCGTCCCAGAGATGTTCAATTGGGTTAAGATCAGGCTGGGCTCTGCGCCGGCCACTCCATGCGTTTAACGTTGTTGTTCACATACCAATCAAGAGTCCTCCTTGCAACATGGCATGTTGCGTTGTCGTCTTGATACCAGCAATCATCCATACCGTACGTTGCCCACAAGGTAGGAAGGACATGATTGTCGAGAATATCACAGTATCTATCGGCATTCATCGCACCATCAACCTTCACCAGTGGGCCAGCCCCATACCAAGAGAAACAGGCCCATACCATCAATCCTGCCCACCAAACTTTACAGTTGGGACGACACACTGGCAAGTCCGGTAAACGCCATACCCAAACACGTCCAACGGAACGGAAAGTGGTAAATCGTGACTCGTCACTCCAAAGGACGCGTTTCAGTCATCCAGAGTCCAAGTACGGTGGTCTTTGGCCTATCGAAGGCGCGCTTTTTTGTTGGTTTTCGGAATCAGGCTTATGGGCCGTCGAACGTCCAGTGTAACTTAACTTATGGGCCTCGATACGAAGAGTCTTGGTCGAAACGGCCACACCAGTGGCTTGTCGAAACTCATTAGTGATGTTATCCATGGATGTTTGACGGTTACTACGAATCTCCTGCCAAGCACCCGCCGGTCCCTGCTGGTGAGAACTGTAGGTCGTCCACTTCGGGGTTGGTTCTGACAGTGTCCCTCAGTCTTGTAGTGACACACAACACGTGCTACAGTTGATTTTGAGCAGTTACGGAGACGGGATATCTCCCTAATTGACACCTTGACAAAGATGCAATCCAACCAACACACCTTTCAAGAACTCAGACAACTCTTCCCGTGGCGGCATCTTGATAAAAACAATTCAAGTCGACTACACATAGTATTCATATGATTTATGGCTGACACGGGATACCTATTATTGCGCATGTGTCAGCTGTATTGTCGACTTTTCTACTTTTCGAGGGGTGTCCCGTCACTTTCTTCCAGATAGTGTATATATATATATATATATATATATATATAACCACATATAATATAATATACATATATTTTATATATATATATATATATATAACCACATATAAAATAACATATATATATATATATATATGGATCCCACCCTTGCCAGTCATGACTACTCATGTAGATATACACATATTCAGGCGTACACATGCATGCACATTTTCTTAAATATACATATACTACTGTGTCGAAAAAGTATGACCAATTTTTCAATTTAAAATTTCCGGGCTTTTGAATTTCAATTTTTTTTTCATTTTTAGGTTGTAGGTACTGTAGTTGAAATCTGTGTGAAATATCACATCAAAAATATTCATTAGTGTTTATTATCAGTCATTCTTTATTGTTTATATTCATTATCTCACAAAACCAAGCGTAACTCAAGCCCTAATGAATATTTTGACGTCAAATTTCGCACAGATGTCAAGGACAGTTCCAACAACCTAACAAAGAAAAAAAAATTGAAATACCTTTTGGCCGGGAAATTTAAATTGAAAACTGCTCTGACTTTTTGGACACAGTAGTACACACGTTCTCACATATAAACAGTACCCTGGTTTTCAGAGGGACGAATTTAAATGCAAAAGGTAAATTTTTTTTCAAAAGAATGAATTAGGATTGCAGTACTTCTGTAATTTCATCTTACACTGGGGTGCATATTGGGTATGGAAAGAAAATCGTGAAATACTCGTAAAACCAACTAAAATGACGATTCTAAATTTAGTGAAGAATTTGGTGAAAGTGGTACTGTAACAGACAATCATCGAGGTGGTAGACATAAAGTGGAAAAAAGCGATTTTAAGAATATATTTTAAGTAATTGCTACTCGAATTTCCCATAAAAGTCACTGAGAAGATTATCCGACCGAATTAGAGTTTCATACAAAATAGGTCGAAAGTATTATAAAGAAAGTCAAATTTCAAGCGTATAATGTCAAACTTTTGCAGTAATTGAAAAGAAAAACTAACAACTAGTTGTATTGCTGATCCTGGTGCCAAAACGTGTTGTCGCATAGCATAGGCATCAAGTGGAAGACGGGATAGAAGAACATTTTAAAAGGCAGTTGCAAGAGTCTCTCTGAAACTTTTTAAATTGCGTCAGAAGATTATCCGATCATTTAGGAGTTATTGTCAGAAGATTATCCGACCAATGTGGAGTTTCATACGAAGCACGTTAATATCTTGTGAAAAGCTGAAATTTCCAAGTGTGAAAGTTGCATATAAATTATTAATTTAAAAGATACCAACAATTCATATTACTCCGATTAATGCCAAAATATTTTGCCACATTGATTTACTTAAGTAGAAGAACTGTTCTCACTTTGAGCATTTGCTGGGATTCTATTTTACAGTACATGAATTGATTTATATGAAATTGAGATTAAAAGATGTGATTTCCTTTTATTAAAATGTTTTTAAACGGATATAATGACTTTATATTATACTTTTGATATTAAAACAGAAAACATTCTTTTATTACATATAAAGATTAGAAAGCATACTTGATTACATAATGTTTAAAAATTAATTTAGAAAACAATAAATAGTTATATTGTTTCTAAATCAATGAAAACACTAGTAGCCTTATCATTCGTAATTAAATATTGTGTTTAAAAAGAAGACAATATTAATTTAGAAAACAATAAAAAGTTATATATTTTCAACAATAAAAATACTAGTAACCTTAGCATCCGTGATTCAATATTGGATTTAAAAAGAAGACAATATTAATTTAGTAAACAATAAAAAGTTATACTTTTCAAATGAAAACATTACTAATAAACTAATACACTAACACTTTAATGAAAGCACTATTAGCCTTAGCATCCGTGATTGAATATTGGATTTAAAAAGAAGACTATATTAATTGAAAAAACAATAAAGTTATACTTTTCCAACAACAACGAAAACACTAGTAGCCTTAACATCCGTGATTAAAGACAATATTAATTTAGAAAACAATAAAAAGTTATACTTTTCCAACAACAATGAAAACACTATTAGCCTTAGCATCCGTGATTGAATATTGGATTTAAAAAGAAGACTATATTAATTGAAAAAAAAAATAAAAGTTATACTTTTCCAACAACAACGAAAACACTAGTAGCCTTAACATCCGTGATTAAAGACAATATTAATTTAGAAAACAATAAAAAGTTATACTTTTTTCCAACAACAATGAAAACACTAGTAGCCTTAGAGGAGTTTTTTTTTTTTTTAGATCTCAACTGGATGACTTCATATAGGAAAATAAAAAGATCTAAAAGAAAAGTTCTAAAAACCGAGCTTTTAAAATTATCACCAAAGATCTTCAAAGCTCATCCTACAATATAACCATTTAACTAAGTGCCTCCGTTCTGGCACGAAATCACACTCCTTTCAACAAACTGAAATAATGGTCGGGGAAAGGTGTGAAGAGGATACTGCACCCGAAGAAATGAAGTTGGTGAAAAAGAAAAATTCTATTCATTGAGGCACTTCCACCCTCCCTTTTTCGTGTGCTTTGTGAAAGGAATCTACGGCAATAGAGAATTCTTTCCATTTCTTTTTTCGTTTTATGGCAATGGCTGGCCACCCAGAATTTTGGGCGTAAATGGCTTCAGCAACGTCACAAAAAAGATTCGTGATTCCATATATATATAAAAGTGACCGTTTTCAATACGTTGTGCCTGCTTGGACAATGCGAGAGTTTTGTCGCTCGGAAAATGAAATATTGCATGATTTTGAAAAGTGTGTGTGGTAATATCTTTAATTGCGAATTCAGTTTGCTCATTCGGAAAGATATCTTTATAGTTTAGGAAGAGGTTATTCGGGTTTTTCTTATTATAAGATGTTTTTCGTGTTTCATGTTCATGTTTTTGAAATACTAACTGATAATTTTATTTTATTTATTATTTAAAGCTGAAAAGTATATTTTTTTCAACAACAATGAAAACACTAGTATCCTTAACATCTGTGATTAAACAATTTGTATTTAAAAGAAGACACTATTAATTTAGAAAACAATAAAAAGTTATACTTTTTTCATTAAAGACAAATTCTTAAATAAATAAAAAACACTAGTAGCCTTAACATCCTTTGATTAAAAACAATATTAATTTAGAAAACAATAAAAGTTATTCTTTTCAACAACAATGAGCACTAGTAGCCTTAGTTTTTTTTATATCTCAACTGGATGATTTCATAGGAAAATAAAAGATCTAAAAGAAAAGTTCTCAAAAGAAAGCCGAGCTTTAAAGTTATCGCAAGATCTTCCGAGAAAGCTCATCCCTACAATATAACCATTTAACTAAATGTCTCTGTTCTGGCACAATCACACTCCCTTTCAAAAACTGAAATAATGGTTGGGAAAAGGTGAAGAGGATACTGTACCCGAAGAAAATGAAAGTTGGCGAAAAAAAAAAGAAATTCTATTCATTGAGGCACTTCCACCCGCTCCCTTTTCGTGCTTTGTGAAAGGAATCTACGGCAATAGAAAATTCTTTCCATTTCGTTTTTTTCAGTTTTATAGCAATGGCTATTACCCAATTTTGGGGGAATAAATGGCTTCAGCAACGTCAAAAAATGTCCGTATATATAAAAGTGACCGTTTACTATACGTTGTGCCTTCTTGGACAATGCGAGAGTTTTGTCGCTTGGAAAATGATATATTACATGATTTTGAGAAAGTATGCTGTAATATCTTTAATTACGAATTGAGTTTGGCATTCATTGGGAAAGATATTTTTATGGGTACGATTTAGGTTATTCGGGTGTTTTTATTATTATAAGATGTTTTTCGTGTTTTCATGTTCATGTTTTGAATCCTAACTGATAATTTTATTTTATTTATTTTATTTAAAGATAAAAGTATATTTTTGCTTCCTAGTCCATGAATGGAGCCTGATGGCGAGTGAATAACACACTCTGGCACTCGGTGCTACAAATTTTAGTTTGCCGTGGGATGTTGGGAATCAGTCTTAAATCGTAGATTCCGATCTAATATGACTGTAGAATGTTGGGAGTAGGGCTGACAACCCTAGCCTGTAAAAAGAAAACCGTCATCCGTGATTAAAGACAATATTAATTTAGAAAACGGAAAACAATGAAAACATTAGTAAGGTATAAAATTTTTTCAACAACGATGAAAACAATAAGAAGTTATGCCTTAAAACATCCTCATGATTAAAATATTGATTAAAAAGACAATATTAATTTAGAAACAATAAGAACTTATACTTTTTCCAACAACAATGAAAACACTAGTAGCCTTGAGAGGGTTTTTTTTAGATCTCAACTGAGGATTTCATAGGAAAATAAAAAGATCTAAAAGAAAAAGTTCTAAAAAAAACCGAGCTTTAAAAGTTATCGGAAGATCTTCCGAGAAAGCTCATCCTCCAACAATATAACCATTTAACTAAGTGCCTCCGTTCTGGCACAATCACACTCCTTTCACCAAACTGAAATAATGGTGGGAAAAGGTGAAGAGGATACTGTACCCAAAGAAAATGAGAGTTGGTGAAAAAAGAAGAAATTCTATTCATTGAGGAACTTCCACCCCTCCCTTTCACGTGCTTTTGTGAAAGAATCTACGGCAATAGAAAATTCTTTCCATTCCTTTTTTTCATTTTATGGCAATGGCTATTACCCAGAATTTGGGGGAATAAATGTCCGTATATAAAAGTGACCGTTTTACAATGCGTTGTGCCTTCTTGGACAATGCTAGAGTTTTGTCGCTTGAATGAAATATTGCATGATTTTGAAGAAGTGTGTGGTAATATCTTTAATTGCGAATTCAGTTAGCTCATTCGGAAAGAATTTGTTATGGTTTAAGATAAGGTTATTTATTAGTCTTTTTCTAAATATAAGATTGTTCATGTTTTGAACTTATTTCAGAAAACAATAAAAAGTTTTTTCAACAACGATATAAACACTACTAGGCTTAGCATCCGCGATTAAATATTGCATTTAAACGTAAGGGAATACTAATTTAGTAAACAATAAAAGTCATTTTTCAACAACAATGAATAAACTAGTAGCCTTAGTATCCATGATTAAATATTCCATTTAAAAGAAGACAATATTAATTTAGACGACAATAAAAATACTTTCTCCAGTGAAAACACTAGTAGTCTTAGTATCCTTGCTTAAAGATTGTATTTAAAAGAAGGCAATATTAATTTAGAAAACAATAAATAGTTATACTTTTTCCAACAACAATGAAACATTAGTAGCCTTAGAGTGGTTTTTAGATCTTCAACTGGATGACTTCATAGGAAAATAAAAAAACAGCTAAAAGAAAAGTTCTAAAAAAACCGAGCTTTAAAAAGTTATGGCTTGATCTTCCGAGAAAAGCTCATCCACAATATAACCATTTAACTAAGTGCCTCCGTTCTGGCACAATCACACTCCCTTTTTCAGCAAAACTGAAAATAATGGTCGGGAAAAGGTGAAGAGGATACTGTGCCCGAAGAAAAAAAAGTTGGCAGAAAAAAAAAAAAGAAAATTCTGTTCATAGAGGCACTTCCACCCCTCCCTTTTCGTGCTTTTGTGAAAAATGAATCTACGGCAAAATAGAAAATTTTTTTCCATTCTCCTTTTTTTTTCGTTTTATGGCAATGGCCATTACCCAGAATTTTGGGGAATAAATGGCTTCAACGGCAACGTCACAAAAGATTCGTGATTCCGTATATATAAAAGTGACCCGTTTCCAATGCGTTGTGCCTTCTTGGACAATGCGAGTTTTTTGTCGCTTGGAAAAATAAAACTCATTGCATGATTTTGAAGAAATAATATGATAATATCTTTAATTGTGAAATTCAGTTTGCTCACCTCGGTATGATATCTTTTATGGTTAGGATGGTTATTCGGGTTTGTTTTTTTATTATAGAAAGATGTTTTTCATGTTCATGTTTTGAATCTAACTGATAATTTTATTTTATTTATTTATTTAAAAGAGAAGAGTATATTTTTGCTTACAGAATGAGGTGGGCCTGGTTGAGTGACTAACACTCTGGTGCTACAGATTTCAGTTAACCATGGATATTGGGAATCTGCCTTGAATCGTAGATTCCGGGATCTAATACATGACGCTGTAGAATGTTGGGAGTGGGGCTGACAACTACTCTAGCCCGTAAGAAGAAAACATCACCATGAGTAAAGACAATATTAATTTAGAAAACAATAAAAAGTTATACCTTTTCAACAACGAAAAACATTAGTAGCCTTAGTATCTTGATTAAAGACAATATTAATTTAGAAAACAATAAAATTATACTTTTCAGACAACAATGAAAAAATTAGTAGCCTTGTATTGATTTAAAAACAATATTAATTCAGAAAACAATAAAAAAGTTATACCTTTCAAAAACAGCAATGAAAAAATAGCCTTAGTATCTTGATTAAAGACAATATTAATTTAGAAAAAACAATAAAAAAGTTATACATTTTCACCAGCAACAATGAAAACACTTTGATTAAAGGAATTTTTTTAAAACATAAAAGTTATACTTTTTGCAACAACTAGACTAGTAGCCTTGACTTCAACTGGATGATTTCATAGGAAAATAAAAATAGCTAAAAAAAAAGTTCTAAAAAAAAAACCCGAGCTTTAAAAGTTATCGCAAGATTTTCCCGAGAAAGCTCATCCTACAATATAACCATTTAACTAAGTGCTCCGTTCTGGCACAATCACACTCTTTTTCAAAAACTGAAATAATGGTCGGGAAAAGGTGAAGAGGATACTGTACCCGAAAAAATGAAAGTTGGTGAAAAGAAATTTATTCATTGAGGCACTTCCACCCCCCTCCCTTTTTCGTGCTTTGTGAAAAGGAATCTCACGGCAATAGAAAATTCTTTCCATTCCTTTTTTTTCATTTTATGGCAATGGCTACAGAATTTTGGGGAATAAATGGCTTCAAGTAACGTCACAAAAGATTCGTGATTCCGTATATATAAAAGTGACCGTTTCCAATACGTTGTGCCTTCTTGGACAATGCGAGTGTTTTTGTCGCTTGAAAATGAAATATTGTATGATTTTGAGAAAGTATGTTGTAATATCTTTAATTGCGAATTCAGTTTGTTCATTCGGAAAGAATTTTTTATGTGGTTTAAAAGATAAAGACTATTTATTAGTATTTTTTCTAAATATAAGATTGTACATGTTTTGAACTGGGTCCGCAGAAGATCTCCCCGTGGTGCACCTGGTAACACTTTTTAGTGGCTAAAAGCAATTTTGGCATTATTGTTAGATTAATGAACTCTGTTTCAGCATGTTTTTGTTGTACTATTTTTGTTGTTGTTGTATGTTTTTTTCGTTGTTGTTATTTTTGCTGTAACTGTTCATAATCTGCCATTGAAAAAAATAAAAAGAAAACATGTTTTGAACTCTAACTGATAATTTAATGTGATTTATTTATTTTACGTATAGTGTATAGTTCGTGCTACCTACATTAAGTTTTTCCTATGTGAGACTCCATACCCGATTGACTAGAGCTCTGCCATTCGGTGCCCAGGATTCGGTGATCAATGCAGTGCCAAAGGATGTTTGTAGGGGCGTTCAGAATCCAGCTTCGATCATAGGTTATGATCTAATATGAGTACTACTACAACACACCATATCACTGCACCTTAGACCTAGGCAAGGTGGTTCTGATCCACTACAAAACCCATGGCACCGCCGGGACTCGAATCGAAACCTGGCACTGAGCGCCAGTCGTTATGCGACACCTCGACCAGTCACGTCCATGTCTATATGACGCATTACTACATCTCAACACATCATTGTGTAGAGCTGAGTTGCCCCTAAGTGGGAATGATATTGAAGGCCCGGGCTCTGTGACGCTCTTACGGTCGTATGAGAGATCCGGGACCTACACGCTGAAGGGTTCGAAACTAAACCAATTTCTGCAAACATGTAAGGAGAGCATTGGACGTGGGGTTGACCACCTTACCCAGTAAAACCATCTCCTGTTTAAGAAGCGCGACTGATAGCCAATTGGCTGTGGTCGTCGGTACTTAAGACTAAACCTTTAATACGTA
>BPLR01018963.1:0-35445 GCA_021605095.1 Caerostris extrusa
AATTCTGGGACATTTTTGTCCTTCCTTCCTTCTATCTTAGACATCTGCTTTCATTAGAATTTATCAGTTATAGAAAGAAGGGTTTTTCATTATTATTGTATCGAACGTGCCTCGAACGCTGTGTCATTAAAACTGCCAGGAAAATAGTTAAGTTTAATAATTCAGTTGATTAAAATAGAGATTATTTTGAATAAAATTTGTGGAACACTGATTCTTTTTCACTGTAGTATTTTTTTTTTTTTTTGAAAATAAAGCGCTAAATGATAACAAGTGCTATTACTAAAGAAAAGGTTTTCTGATAGTTTATAAGAGTTTTTATAATTTATAATATTTTTAATAGTTTGTAATTGTTTTTAATAGCTCTTAATGACTTTTAAGTTTAGGTTCTCAATAGAACATGCAAATTCATTGTTTATTTTGCTCTGAAAGTCGAAATGTAAAGGAATATATATATATATATATATATATCTTAAAATATTTTATCTTAATTTTAATACAAAGACATGGTATTACATGAGCTACTAACTTAATAGTAGAGGCAATTAATGTCAAGGGTTTTCAGACCTAGTTCCTCGACCATTAGTAAGATGTGCAGGATTCGTCAAGGTTAAAGTATATTTCGGCGTCCGTTGCAGTCACTGCGTTCAAAACAGGGAGATTCGCTAGAGATTTAACCAGTGTATTATTATCGTTGTGGTTAGTCTAGTGGGTGTTTTTCAATATATGATAGAATTAGAACTTATACATAAATAATAATTGTTATTTTTGCATAATTTTAAGTAATATTCCATAAAATCTAGTCAAAACAGGACATTTTTGTTCTGTAAATTTCAATAAATATTTTTGATTTAACAAATATCTAATGTAATCCTTTTAATTATTTATTTATTTATTTTTGTATTATCGCATAAGTCTTTCCGGTCCAGATAAGACATTGTATTTATGGAAAATATTTACATGATACTGTAAGTATGATATATTATAGGAAAGCTGGAATACAGCAATGTGTGTGTTATTTCTATTCCAAATTGAACAGTCATTAATCAGCAGAACTCTTGAATACAAAGGCAGATAGAGTTTCCTCTCACCCATCTGCCTAACACATTTTACGCAAATTAGACCGTTTATAAAACTCTTCTCTGAATGTCCAGGGCCGACGAATACCAATTATCCCTGGCGACTCAATAGCGTGTTTTGTTTCGGAGTCCCCCCTCTTGCCCGAACGTCGCTGCAGAGACCGTGCTGACACCACATGCCCTCGCGTATCTGAAGCAATCAATTCCGGCTGACACCCGAATCGCAATCGGGAAGTCCACGTAATTCAGCCCAGAGTGGAAACCGGAGGGAGTTATTAGGAACTATTAAAGTTATCAACTCGGTGAATTTACGGGTGTTTGTGACCAATTTGCAGGCACTTCAGACATTCTCGGACAGCTGCACTGATCCCATACCAGTAATGCACATAAGGATTTAAAAATGGAAAAGATCTGAGGTATGAGTTGCCTTTGAATATTTTAAATTGGTACAAATCGATAAAAATTATTCAGTGGAATTTTTGTGTCTTTAACTGACTGCCCCATTTGGATCTTATATATGTTATTGTTTGCTATATTTCAAAATTATTTCATTACTAGCGGGGCCTGAATGGCCGAGTGGCTATCCCTATGGTGCTCGGCACTACAAGTTTCGAGTTCGAGTCCCGACGGTGCCATGTATGTTTGGAGTGGTTCGGAATTCACTATAAACCATAGGTCCCGATCTAACAGAATCGTAGAGCGTTGCAGAGGTGTTATTACTCTGCGTCCATAGCTTATATTCAAGCTACACGCACCTCCTGGATAGTGCTAAGTGAGTAACGTCGGTGCAGCGCTTGTCTTAAGGCATTCAGGACAAGTGTCTAAGTGTTTGCCAGTTACATTAGAAAAAAAACTTATTGCTTACTCAATTACCCCGGGTTCATCAGAAAAAAAGTGAAGCATTAAGTTTAAAAAAAACACAGCATAGTTTAATAATTAGAAAGTTCAAAAATTAATTTGCTTTTTTAACGTTTTCTGAACAAAAAAAAAAAATTTAGCATCAAACGAAAAAAATTTTTTAATTCAAAAATAAGAATTTCTGACAAGTCGCTTGTAGATACACATTTTGAGTTTTTACATTCAAAAAGTGTGTGATGAAAGTTTAATGTAATTAATGGTATATTGAATTCGTTTGCCCCACCTCTAAAATATAACATTGCCCTTCTTTTAAAACATTTATACTAGTCTACAAGAAAAGTTAAAATATCTGTGAATTCAAAGCGTTGGGATCTATAACAAGTAATAAAAAAAAAAAAAAAAATTAAGCCAATTCTACTTTTTCACTACATTGCAGAAGTCCTTTATAAATAATTTTCATTCATTTTTTTAAGTTAGAACAAATTATCCCTCTCTCTCTCACACACACTTTCCATCTCTCATCTCTTTTATTCACATGTTTCATTTTCCATTTTGCTCCCTTCTTGACTCATACTAGAACCAGTTTTCATTTCGAGTTGAAATTTTCCTCTTAAATCTGGCGCCATCTATTGGTAGATACATGCAACTTAAATCTAAAAAATTAAAATTAATTAATAAATAATTATTTATTTTCCTCTTACATCTGGCGCCATCTATTGGTAGATACATGCAACTTAAATCTAAAAAAATTAAAATTAATTAATTAAATTTAAGTAATGAATTAATATATGAAAAGACTGTATTGATATCAAGTGTCATCCACTTCAAATTTCAAAAAATGTACTTGAACTTGAGTGGATGAATAAAAGTATTTTATGAACGGTTGAAAATTTGAACAAGATATGTATGGGGAGAGTGTGAACTAATAGCAGAAATTGAAAAATCACTCATAAAAACGTATCCGAACTGTAATATTAAATAGAGGAAATGAAGAGGCGAAAATTAGGGTGAGAGGATATCTGCAAACTTTAAATTACTACATAATAATAGTAGTAATATAATAATAGTAGTCTACGATCTACGTAGGTTTTAAATATATTTCCTAACTGAATAAAATCGATTTAGAGATGATAATCATTAAATTCTATATATTTAAGTATACATATCAAGGTTCATCTATATTCAATTTTTTGCAATTTAGCGTACAATATCAAGTATCTTTTTCTTAAACTATTATTTCTCCTATTTTTCATAACATTATTGCCAATCTGCGCTATAACAAATATTAATAAACATTTAACTCTCTTATTCAAACGCAATTGTTTCTGATCCTATTCATATAGTTTTTCTTTTCTGAAATAATTTTACTAATTGAGCACTCAATCATAAGATAGTAATATAATAGAGAGCAGTAATATAATATCCAGTACTTTTCATACTAGAGTTGGAGCTATATCGCCCTTTGGCTCATTTTTTTTCTGTGCACATTTATTTAGAAAATGTAAATATGTTACGAAGAGATTCTGAAAATTCCGAGAAATCCATAAATTAATTCCGTAAGTCATATATTGATTGAACTTATGTGCCTAGATAAATAGATACAAGAATAGTTATTTGGTCTAAAGCTCTGAACATTTTTTATTAAATGTAATAAAACATTGCAAAAAGTTGATATTAATGTATATTTTAATTTTTAATCAATTTGGACGGCAAAAATGACACGAAAAATTTATTAATAACATATAAATGCCAAATATTTAGAAAAACTAAATTTACATTTATTTACAACTAAACACCTGTTTGGATAAAGGCAAAAATCATATAAAATAATAACGGAGAAAATAAGTAAAAACATTAACTGTTAAAAGTTAAACAAATTCATGGATGACTTATTTCATGCTTAAAAATGTAATTAGCGATATGGATATATCTAATGATTGGATATATATTATTAAATTAAGGAGTACAGCAAATATACTTTGCAACTTTTACATATTATTATAATTGTTTAGAAATAAAGTATCAAATAACAGAACAAAGCAGAGATAATTTTAATTCAATAAACAAGCCACTTCAAGAAATCTTTTTAAGCTACTCTCCAAGCGGCACTCATCAAATTGCATTATTTTCGCACAGACGAGTGTTTGAAATACCAATTAATTGAAGACATGCGAGTTGCGTTGAAGTAAAAGTTAGCTGCACATTAGTGCCCCTCGGAAGCATTCAATTAACTAACCGTTAATGTGTGTTCAAGTAAGTAATTAACAATAGCGTCCCCTACGGCAGTAAAATAAAACATAATTGAATATCGAGACAGAATGTCTATTCTGTTTTGCCAAGATATTGATTCATCAGGAAGGAAGGAAGGTTTCGCAAATTAAACCTTTCTGTGAAAATGTTTTCTCTTCCAAAATTTCAGGACATTTTTTTTTTTTTTTGTCCTTCCTTCCCCTTCTATCGCTGTCATCTGCTTTCATTAGAATTTATCAGTTATAGAAGGGAAGGTTTTTTTTTCGTTATTATTTAGTATCGAACGTGCCTTGAACGCTGTGTCATTAACACTCCCAGGAAAATAGTTAAGGTTAATAATTCAGTTGATTAAAATAGAAAGATTATTTTGTGTGCGAATTTTTGGTACATCAATTTTTTTTTTTATTGTAGTTTTTTCAAAAGAATGATAACAGGTGTTTTGAAAATAATTTGTACTAAATAGTATAATCTCATAAGGCCATCGATGTCCAACTAAAAAAAGTTTTTGATTTATTTATAATAGTTTATAATAGTTTTTTAATAATTATAAATTAGTTTTTTTTTTTTAATAGTTTAAAAAATACTTTTTTTTTGTTATTATTTAAATATCTGATTCATTATGCTTAAAACGCTTAAATTGATTTGAAATACGCATATTAATGCAATCAAGATGCAATTTAATTTTTACTATGCTTTAAAGTAATAATTAATTAACATAACTTATTTATGATCAGGTTATAACAACAGCAGATAAATTGAAATTTTTTCAGCTAAATAATTTTAGAAATTGAACATTTGCATTTCTGATTTTCTGGAATGAATTTTAAATTTAGTTTCTCAATAGAGCATGCAAATTCAATGATTTTTTTGCTCTGGTAGGTCGAAATTGAAAAAATATATATATATATATATATATATATAAATCTATATCTTAAATTTCTGATTATACATGATACAAACTGCAGTACTGACTAATTGCACTAATTTCATTTGTATAAAGATGTTTTTAATAAATAAAATCACAGTGTGTTTGCAAAAATAAAGCTTTGTTAAAATTTGAATTCACATAAATTGTATACAAAAGCAGAATTTTTTAATTAGCTGCGGACCCAATGATAGAAGGAATTAGCGTCAAGATGGTTTCAGACCTAGATCCTCTCCCAGTAGTAAGATGTGCAGGATTCGTCAAGGTTGAAGCCTTTTGCGGCGTTCGTTGCATTCACTGCATTCAGAAACGTGCAGCTCAATAGTGATTTCACCAGTGCATTAGCTTCATTGTGGAGAGTTTAATGGGTGTTTTTCGATTTATGATAGAATTAGAACTAACCCTTAAAAAATAATTGTAATTTTTCTGCCTAATTTAAGAGCAATATTCTATAAAATTCAGTAAAATCAAGACATTGTTATCCTATAAATTTATAATGATAAAATAATTGTTTTCTGTTTACTTTTCTGTTATTAAAAAAATATTTTTGATTTTATAAATATCTAATGAAATCTTTTTATTTTAATTTTTTTTTTTTTTATGTATTGTCGCATAAGTCTTTCTGATCTTGATACGACAATACATTTATCAAATATTTTTACTCGATACTGTACTGTAAGTATGGGCATCTTATACAATGGCAGCAGTATAGAAATGCCTATGTTATTTCTATTCCAAGTTGAACAAACAGTAATTAATCAACACAACTTTTGAATACAAAGGCAGATAGATTTTCCACTTACCAATCTGCCCAACTCATTTTTACGTTAATTAGATCGGACAGTTTATAAAAACTCATCCGAATGTCCAGGCGGACATATAGCAATTATCCCGGGCGACTCAATAACGTGTTTGTTTCGAAATCCCCCTTGCCCAAACGTCGCTGCAGAGACCGTGCTGACACCACATGCTCTTGCGTATCCGAAGCAATTAATTCCGGCTGACACCCGAATCGTATTTGGGGAAGTCCATGTAATTCAGCCCAGAGTGGAAACCGGTGGGAGTTATTAGGAGCTATTAAGAGGTCTCTCTCGGCGAATCCGCCGGCATTTGGGACCAATTTGCACCCATTTCAGACATTCTCGGACAGCTGCACTGATACCATGCTAGTAGTGCACATAAGGATTTGCGAGTGGAAAAGAACTGAGGAATGTTAGTTATCTTTGAATGTTTTAAATTGGTGCAAATCAAGGGAAATTATTCAATGGAATTTTTGTGACTTTAACTGTCAGCACCATTTTGATCTGGGTTGTCTTGTATATGTTATTGTTTGGTGTATTTGAAAAATTATTTTTATTACTAGCTCAGTTACCAGGGGCTCATTAGAAAAAAGTGTAACATTAAGTATAAAAATACAGCAAAAGTTTCATGATTAGAAATTTCAAAAAAATTTGTTTTTATGAATATTTTGCAAACAAAAAAAAATTAGCATCAAGCTAAAGAAAAATATTAATTTAAAACAAAAAATTTCTAACATTCGCTTGTTGATACACATTTTGAGTTGTTGCACTCAAAAAGTGTGTGTTGAAAGTTTAGTGTAATTGATATAAAACATATGGTATATTGAATGCGTTTTTGCCCCACATCCAAACTTTACGGCATTGCGAATTTAACAATAAAAACCAGTACTTTCTCTTAAAAATAAGCCGGGACATGCTAGGCACACTTATGACTCTCAAATTTTGAACATCCGAGAAAGGGAGTGGATAATTCCAGTTGGATGAAGGAGTCTGAATCCCAGACAGTACAGCAGCATAATTGGTCAAAATGGTACAAAATCTAATTTGTCACATATTGGGTAATGTTATAATCTATACTGATAAAATTTCAAAAAATATTTTTATCTACATTTTGTATTAGCTAATGCCTTATCTAATTCACTGCTAATTTTGGAAGTAAATGAAATGTATTTAGTACATTGAATGAATCAATGATTGAGGTTGGGGGAGGAGTTTGATGTAAATTGAGAACGTACACAAATGTTTTGAGAAATATATAATAAACAAACAACGACAAAGAACGTGTGTTTAATGTGAAAGGCTTTAGTTATATATAAGTAGTTTGCTATGACGAAATCGCACGAGAGGTGCTCTATAAACTGTTAGCAATTGCCCAGTACTAATTGCCTACCATAAGGCTGAAAATAATTTTCTGCTGTCACTTTGTATGTAATATGTTACAAAAAGAAATGAAATTTTTTTAAATCTAATTTATCGCATAGCTATTTTTATTTAAAATCATTCATTTTTAGCGCGTATAAAATTCTAACAGAAAATGTTAATAAAAGCTTTCGAGATTTAAAAAAAAATTAATAAAACAGAAATTGTATTTGTACAAGAAGTTTTTGTTGTGAAAAAACATAAGATATTTATTATCGGTATGAAGTTTAAAGGAATAGAAGTGCACAGAGGTTTGTTTGATTTATATGTATATGTATAGATAGGCGTGTATTAGATAGAAAGATACTCAAAGCATCTCTTAGTGAAAAACAGGGAATCTTGCTAAAGTAAACTTGCATTTTAAAAGAATTGAGTTGAGCAACAAATTTTTTAATCAAAATTTTAAAAAAAAAAGCTGTCAGCGAAAATGTTAGGAAGAACCTTTCAATAAAAATATTTATTCTTTCTCTTTGCTCTATTTGTAAAGCAGAATTTAAAGTTTGCTTCATTTTTGTTTCTTTTTTAAGTTCATTCCAAATGAATAGACAAGAGTAAAAAAAAAAGTACCTTGCTAACAGTTATGAATACAAAGTTTTTTTTTTTTTTTTTATGTATACTTTTGCATTCTAACAGAATATTTCTTTCACTAAGCAGAAAGGTGAATTATAAAGATATGCTTCATGCATTGCTTGGAAATGGACAAAAACATTTAAAGTAATAATGGAGAAATTGAGTAGCAACATTACTGTTAAAAGTTAAGAAAATTGATGGAAGATTTACCACATGCATAAAAATGTAATTAGAGATATGCATGTATTTAATTATTGCATATATATTACTAAATTAAGGTGGACAGCAAATATGCTTTTTGCAACTTTTACATATTATTATAATTGTTTAAAAATAAACTATCAAATAACAGAAACAAAGCACAAATAATTTTAACCTAATCAACAAGCCACCTGAGCAATCTTTTCAAGCAGCTCTCCGAGAGATACTCTCTAAATTGCATTATTTTCGCACAGACGAGTGTTTGAAATACCAATTAATTAAAGACATTCGAGTTGCGTCGAAGTAAAAGTTAGCTGCACATTAGTGCCCCGCGGAAACATTCAATTAACTAGCCGTTAATGTATGTTCAAGTAAGAAATTAACAATAGTGTCCCCCGTGGCAAGTAAAATAAAACATAATTGAATATCGAGACAGCTTGTCCATTCTGTTTTGCCAAGATATTAATTTATCAGGAAGGGAAGGGAGGTCTCGCAAATTAAACCTTTCTGTGAAAATGTCGTTTCTCTGTTCCGAAATTTTGGGACATTTTTTTTTTGTCCTTCCTTCACCTTCTGTAGTTGCCATCTGCTTTTATTAGAGTTTATCAGTTATAGAAGGGAGGGTGTTTTTTTTTTTTCATTGTTATTTTGTATCGCATGTGTCCTGAATGCTGTGTCATTAAAACTGCCAGGAAAATGGTTAAGGTTAATAATTCAATTGATTAAAATATAGAGATTATTTTGAGGAAAATTTTCTGTTACACTGATTTTTTTTTACAGTTTTTTTTTTCGGAGACGGATAACAAGTGTTTTGGAAAGTAACTTCCCGTAAATATAATCACACAAGGCTAATCGAGGTTCGACTAAAAAAATGTTTTTTAGTAGTTTATAATAGCTTCAATAGTTTAGAATAGTTTTTGAATAGTTATAAATAATTTTATTATTTAATTATCTGAATCATTACATTGAAAACACTGAAATTGATTTGGAATAGGCATAGGTTTTGTCATAATGCAATCGAGATTCAATTCCATTTTTAAATTGTCTTGTCAAAGTAATAATTAATTAATATAACTTCTTTATGATCACTTAATAACAACAGCGGATAAATTGAAATTTTTCAGCTAAATATTTTTTAAAAAATATAGGTATGTAAAAGTGGATTAATTTGGAAATTGGATTAATTTGGAATAGAAATAGCAATAAAATAACATAATATCAGTTATCAATAACTTACATTTCTGGTTATACATGATACAAACTGCAGCGGTGTACTGACTAATTTCTGTAACTTCATTTGTATATGGATTTTTTTAATAAATAAAATCACAGTTTGTGTGCAAAAATAAAGCTTTGTTAAAAATTTAATTCAAATAAATTGTATACAAAAGTAGAGTTTATGAATTAACTACGAACCTAATCGTAGGGGCAATTAGATCATTTCAGATCTAGTTCCTCGACTAGTAGTAAGATGTGCAGAATTCGTCAAGGTTGAAGTATCTGGCCAACGTTCGTTGCAGTCACTATGTTCAGAAACGATGAGACTCGATAGTGATTTAGCCAATGTATTGGCATCATCATGACGAGTCTAATGGGTGTTTCTCGATTTTTGTTAGAATTAGAACTAATAAATAAATAATAATTATTTTTTGCATAATTTTAAAGTAACAATCTATGAAATCTTGTTCCTATAATAAAATAAACTATCAAATAACAAAAACAAAGCAGAGATAATTTTAACCCAATAAACATGCCACTCCGAGCAATCTTTTCGAGTTGCTCTCCGAGCGATACTCACTAAATTGCATTGGTTTCCCTCAGACGAGTGTTTGAAACACCAATTAATTGAAGACATGCGAGTTGTGTGGAAGTAAAGTTAGCTGAACATTAGTGCCCCGCGGAAGCATTCAATTAGCTAACCGTTAATGCGTGTTCAAGTAAGTAATTAACAAAAGCACTAAAATAAAACATAATTGAATATCGAGATAGAATGTCCATTCTGTTTTGCCAAGATAATAATTCATTAGGAAGGGAAGAGGGTCTTGCAAATTAAACCTTTCTGTGAAAATGTCGTTTCTCTCTTCCGAAATTCTGGGACATTTTTTTTTTTTTTTTTTTGTCCTTCCTTCCCTTCTATCGCTGTCATCTGCTCTCATTAGAATTTATCAGTTATAGAAGGGAAGGTTTTTCTTTTTTATTATTATTATTTTCTATCGAACGTGCCTCGAACGCTGTGTCATTAAAACTGCCAGGAAATAGTTAAGTTTAAATAATTCAGTTGATTTATATAGAGAGATTATTTTGAACGAAATTTCTGATACATTTTTTTTTCGCTAGTTTTTTTGGGCGAATGATAACAAGCGTTTTTACAAATTATAAAACTTATAAAACTTACTTTATAAAACTTACTTAAAACATACTTACAAAAGTATGTTTTAATTAGTTTTTTATTTAAATACCTCAATCATTATGTTGAATGGAATGCCATGGATGATTGTAGTGGTCCGGAATCCACTTTAAACCGTAGGTCCCATTTTAACACGATCGTAGAGGTTTGACGGGGTATTGCTACTCCGCGTCCGTACCTTATCTTCAAGTTTCACTTACCTCCTGAGTAGTGCTAAGTGCTTGCTTTAAGGCATCAAACACAACTATTTAAATATTTGCCAGCTGCATTAGAAAACAATTTGTTGAAGATACTTAAATTGATTTGAAATATGCGTATGTTTTGTCGTAATGCAATCAAGATGCAATTTCATTTTTTATTCTGCTTTGTTAAAGTAATAATTAATTAATATAACTTCTTTATGATCAGCTAATAACAACAACAGATAAATTGAAATTTTTCAACTAAATATTTTTTTAAAAATTCATCTCTTTTGATTCATCATCTCTGGTAGGTAAAAGTAAAAAATACAATAAAATAAGATCAATTATCTAAAACTTAAATTTCTTGTTGTACATGATACAAACTGCAATATTGCACTGACTAATTTCGTTAATTTCATTTGTATACAGATTTTTTTAAAAAATAAAATTACAATTTGTTTGCAAAAAAATAAAAGCTTTGTTAAAAATTTAATTCAAATAAATTGTATACAAAAGCACAATTTATTAATTTGCTACGAACCTAATCATAGAGGCAATTAGCGTCAAGATCTAGTTCTTCGCCCATTAGTAAGATTTGCGGGATTAGTCAAGGTTTGAAGTATCTGGCGGCGTCCGTTGCAGTCCTACGTTCAGAAACGAGGAGTCTAGGTAGTGATTTAACTAGCATATCATCGTTATTATATCATTACCGGATATTAGTATCGTTATAAAGAGTCTAGGGTTTTTATCGATTTTTGATAGAATTGAAACTAAGAAGTAAATAATAATTGTTATTTTCTTTGTAAAAGCAATTTTTTTGGTAAAGTAATAATCTATAACAAATTAAAACAGGACATTGTTGTCCTGTAATTTTAAATAAATAACTATTATCTAATTTAACTAATATCTAATTAAATCCTTTTAATGTTTGAATTTTTTTTTTTGCATTATAGCAAAAAGTCTTTCTGAACCTGATACCACAATACATTTATCGAACATTTTCACTTGACAATACTTATACTTATACAATAGCAGCAATGTAGCAATTCGTGTGTTATTCCTGTTTCAAACTGAACAAACAGTAATTAATGAGCAGAACTCTTGAATACAAAGGCAGATAGATTTTCCTCCTCCCAATCTGCCTAACTCATTCTACATAAATTAGATCGGACACTTTATAAAACTCTTCTCCGAATGTCCAGGCCGGCGAACAGCAATTATCCCGGGCGACTCAATAACGTGTTTGTTTCGAAGTACCCCCACCACCACCACCTCTCCCAAACGTCGCTGCAGAGACCGTGCTGACACCACATGCTCTCGCTTATCCCAAGCAATTAATTCCGTCTGACACCCGAATCGCATTCGGGAAGTCCACGTAATTCAACCCAGAGTGGAAGCCGGTGGGAGTTATTAGGAACTATTAAGAGGTCTCAACTCGTTGAATCTGCGGGCGTTTGCGACCAATTTGCAGGCACTTCAGAGACATTCTCGGACAGCTGCACAGATACCACACCAGTAATGCATATAAGAATTTGAGAATGGAAAAAGAACTGTAGAATGAGTTTGCCTTTTGATTATTTTAAATGAGTCCAAATCAACGGAAATAACTCAATGGAATTTTTGTGTCTTTAACTGTCTGCCCCATTTGGATCTGAGTGGTCTTATATGTGTATTGTTTGTTATAGTTTAAAAATTATTTCATTACTAGCCCTGTTACCCCAGGGCTTAGCAGAAAAAAATGATGCATTAAGTATAAAAAAATACAACATTAAATTCAATTTTCAGTTAATAATTAGAAAGCTCAAAGTTAAATTTGTTTTAATAACGTTTTCTAAACAAAAGAAAATTAGCATCAAATGAAAAAATATTAAATGATTCTGAAAATTCGGAGAAATCCAGAAATTCTTTTCAGAAATCATAAATTTATTGAATTATGTGCTTAGATAAATAGATACAAGAAATGTTATTTGGTCGAAAACTCTGATAATTTTTTTATGAAATTTAATAAAAGTTCATTAGTTCATTGCAAAAAGTTCATAAAGATGAATATTTTATTTTTAATCATTTTGGACGGCAAAAATTACACGAAAAAGTTATTAATAACATATAAATTCCAAATATTTAGAAAACTAAATTTATATTTATTCACTGCTGAAAAATAAACCATTTCTGCTCAAAATATTTGTATGATAGTAGACCCCTTTCAGCCAACAGTAGTAATAGACAACGGTAAAGAATATAGCCAAAAATTTCAAATTATCATCGCATACGATATTAAACTACAAAATAAAAATTACCTTGAGCAGTATATTTTCCCCAAACGGGCAACCCTGATGCGCGCTCTATTATATTACTACTCTATGCACTCAATGTATTAATAAAGAACAATGTTTTGACGGCATTGTGCATTAACCTATTATTTTCTTAGTAATAGGTTAATGCACAATTCTTAAGTTAAAGAACCTCGTATTTTAGTGTAGTGTACTGCCAATGGTTCTTGAGGGTGAAGGGGCATTCCATATTCCTATGAGTTTCAAGAATAACATCGCGTTTGCTTGTTGTCTGGGAGAAAAAAAATATTGATATTTTCCACCTAAAACCCTTTTTCATCTGGTGAAAAACTTCTCATCGGTACATATAAAACTGATTCGAAGTCTGGATTGATTGTGACAGATGAAATTCCGCTGCTTTTGATGTCAGTTTGGTGTCTCGTAACAAAGAATTTACGGCCAACCAAACGAATTCGATCGTCCCTTTTTATAGCTTAATAACTGAGCTTGTTTTTCTAATTAAAAACTGCAATACAGGGGAAAAAATTTTGTATTATCGTTCAGATCTGAACACAGCTGTAAAGACCGATTACCAATGAAAGCATGTCTATGACTGTCACTCTGTGTCAAATCAGTAATGTCATTCTTGTGGAGCTCTGAACAGGTATTCGATAAGTATTTAGGAGTGGAATTAGAAGTTTGCGTTATAATTAGCTACGTCGGTTGAAAATGAACGCTTTCATATAAAATATCGTAAAATAATACATGTACAGAGTTGCGAAGTACATGCAATACGATTTCTGCATGTACTTCGTATTCGCAACTGTTCGGACCCGTCTATTTTTACTATTTAATGTGATGAGTGAAGGTGTCGCATGTTTAAAAACGGATGAACTGACATGCTGGATGTGAAAAATGGGCGCCCATTTGTCACAATCGCCATCGAGTCTTCTTGTTTCTGAAAACAATAACTGCAACCTACCCTGTTAGTAAATTTGAATCTTCTTCTCTGCTCATTAGCCGTTACGTGTTCTGTGGATTACAAATTGGACAATCTACAATTCGCAATTGGGGCAATCTACTATTATGAATTTTTTTTTCAGTTTTAAAATTATACTTCAGTTTTAATTACAAGGATAGCCTAAAGGTGCTGAAACGCGTTATAAATCTGTCTAAATTTCTATACATGAATAATCTACAATCTAACAAATAAATATTTGTTTTAATTACCAAATAAGTTTTGCTTTTTTAAATACAACTGTTGTCACAAATCAGTCGGAATCTGCCATTGAAACATGTATTTCAAGACACGATCTTGTGATCAAAAATAAATCTTTCAAAATAGACAAGGAAGAATGTGTTGTGTTGCTGTTTGACTTTAGGATATTGCTGAACTTTTTGCAGGCGCGAAAACATCGATTGAGTGGAGGCAGGAAGGGTTCTTCAAATTTCTCAACATCCCTCTCTCCCCATTCTGTGGAATTCCTTCCTTTCATATCCTTTTACAACGCAGGGAAAGAAAGGGACGAACAAAAAAAATTTCTTCCTTTAAAAAATAATTTTTTTCTATCAGTATGTCTGAGTAATTGTATTTTGCCAATAAGCTTTAGAAAGAAAAAATGACACTTGGGATTAGTGAAAATGTTACACCAACATTGCAAAAATTTTTTAATTCTACAAAATAAATAGAAATTATGTTGTAAGCTTAAAACTTTTTCACGAAAGATTATATATGAAGAAAATATTTTTTTTTTTTAAAAAACATTCTTAAAAAATGTAGTGCTTTAAAAGAACGAATTAATGTCCATTAAACGAGGCAGTTAAAAGGAAGCAGTGGAAAGGTTATTTGGAAAAAATGAACATCCAATGTCAACATATTACAGCTCAAATATGATGACATTTATCAGAAAAGAAAACTGTCATATAAAACTATACATTTTTGCTATGAAATTTGATATTAAATATTAATTGAGATTTTTTTACATAACATTAGCATCAACCATTTCAGAAAATGCGTATTTTTTTCTCTCTAACACACATGCGTATCGTTATATTGTACATATGCGTTTATTTAATGCAACTTTATTGGATTTCATATAGTTAGAATATAACAAAGATGGAGTAAATGCGAATCATGTACAAATTGACGAATTAATTCTTAAGCAAGAAGCTGCAAATAAAATCTGTACTTTTTTTTCGGATAAAAACTATAAATAAAATCTGTACTTTTTTCCGGATAAAAACTATAAATAAAATCTGTACTTTTTGTCCAGATAAAAACTATAAATAAAATCTGTACTTTTTTTCCGGATAAAAACTATAAATAAAATCTGTACTTTTTTTCGGATAAAAACTATAAATAAAATCTGTACTTTTTTCCGGATAAAAACTATAAATAAAATCTGTACTTTTTTTCCGGATAAAAACTATAAATAAAAAATCTGTACTTTTTTTTTCCGGATAAAAACTATAAATAAAATCTGTACTTTTTTTCGGATAAAAACTATAAATAAAATCTGTACTTTTTTTCCGGACAAAAAACTATAAATAAAATCTGTACTTTTTTTCCGGATAAAAACTTTTTTTCCGGATAAAAACTATAAATAAAATCTGTATTTTTTTCAAGATGAAAGCATGGGCATCACAAGTTCATTCAGGTTCATGATTTTAATAAAATTTCATTTGTTCAAGAATGGGCCTGATGACCGAGTGACTAGCCCTCTGGCTCTCGGTTCCTCAGATTTCGGGTTTGAGTCCCGGCAGTGCCCATGGATGTTGCAGTGGTTCGAATCCACTTTAACCCAGTAGGATCTGGTCTATCATGACCGGGGGTATTACTCCGCATCTATAGCTTATCTTCCAGCTACATTCACCCCTTCGTAGTACTAAGTGAGCAAGCGTCGATGTAGCCCTTGTTTATGGTGTAAAAGACAACTGTATAAATAGTTGCCAGCTGCTTGGGAAAAAAAATTGTTCAAGAAAAAGTCCATGTATTCATCATCAACGAATCACGGACGAATTTTTTTCAATGAACTTTTAAGTATTAAATCGTTTTTCTCTAACAGGTGTGGCTATCGTTATATATGTGTTTATTTAACGCACTTTTAGCAGATTTCATATGATAAAAAAATAAAAAATGGTTAAAAAGCAAATCTTGTGCAAATTTATTAACAAAAAGCTGTAAATAAAACCTGTATTTTTCTAGATGAAAGCACATGCATCAGATAAATTCATTTAGATTCCAAGATATCTGCAAAATATTGATTATAACAAAATGTCTATTGTTCAAGAAAAATCCATGCATCCATCAATCAATGAATCATAAAAGCCTTTTTTTTTTTCCAGTGAACTTTTATGTATTAAATATACATTACAAAATATTGAATCCCATTTACATAACTATATTTTTATATTCAACAATACTAAAATTTCTATGATGAATTATTTCTTAATTATTAAAGTGCAATTCCTTTTGATAGTTTGCAAAATAAGAATAGAAAAAAGTAATTAAACATCACAAAAATTAAAGATATACGTATGATTAATTTTTATCAGCACAAAAGTAAAAGTTTGTTTTAAAAATTAAAAGTAGTTAATTATTAGAACTTTAATAACAAAAATTATATGCAATTAGGAAAAAAGTTACATGGATAAATATAAGAAAAATAAATTATATATATTTAAAACTGAAGCCATATATCATAAATAGCTTTTATTTCCACCAAAACTGCAATTCAGATTCAAAGATATCTGCAAAATATAGATAATATGCAAAATATAGATTATAACAACATCATTGTTCAACGAATCATGAAAGCCTTTTTTCAACGAACTTTTCTGTATTAAATATGTATTTTAAAATATTTAATCCATTTGCATAACTGCATTTTAAATAAAATAATACTAAAATTCCTATGATGAACTATTTAAGCTTAATTATTAAAGTATAATTCATTTTAAATAGCCTCATGAATCACAAATATTAAAGATATGTGTACAACAGTAAAAAGAGTTTATTTTCAAAATTAAAAATTATTAGAACTTTTAATAACTAAATTAAATATAACTGCGAAAAATTGCATGGATACATATAAGAAAAATAAGTTATATATAAATATAAATGGTGGGCTGAGAAGTTCATAGGCTGACACATAGATGGCGCTACAAGTATTAAATCCATATGATTTTTTGTTAGTCCTAACCTTCAAAAGACACGTGTATAAATTTGACAGCTGTAGCACTATTAGTATGCGACGAGTTATAGCATTTTTAGTGAAGCAACTTTTGTTAGTTTGAAAAAATGGATAAAAGGAATTTCGTGTGTCAATAAAGCATTGCTTTTTGGCGATAAAAAATACCATTGAAGCCAAGGCTTGGCTTGATAAACATTATTCGTACTTTGCACCAGGAAAATAAAGCGTAGAGAAGTGGTTTGCTAAATTTAAACGAGGCGAAATGAGCACCGATGACGATGCAGTGGACGCCCTAAAGAGACTGGTACCGACGAAAACATCAAAAAAGTCCACAAAATAATTTCGGATAACCGTAAAGGAAGTTGATTGAGATAGCTGATACCCTAACGATATCAAAGGAACGTGTTGGACATATCGTGAATGAATATTTGGGTATGCGAAAGCTCTTTTCAAAGTGGGTGCGGCGCGAGCTCACAATCCGACGCAAAACAACAACAAATGGATGATTCTAACCTGTGTTTGGAGCTGTTCAATCTTAATAAACCCGAATTTCTGCGTCGATATGTGACTATGGATGAAACATAGCTCATCCTTTCACACCGGAGTCCAATCGACAGTCAGCCGAGTGGACTGCACGTGATGAACACTAAAAATGCTATAACTTCACTCAAAATGCTATAACTTCACTAAAAATGATATAACTCACATACTAATAGT
This sequence comes from Caerostris extrusa, assembly GCA_021605095.1. Lineage (NCBI taxonomy): Eukaryota > Metazoa > Arthropoda > Arachnida > Araneae > Araneidae > Caerostris > Caerostris extrusa. The sequence goes on from BPLR01018963.1 coordinate 17,869, forward strand.
GCAACAGCTGTCAAATTTATACACGTATCTTTTGAAGGCTAACTAAAATTCTATGATTTAATACTTAGTAGCGCCATCTATGTGTCAGCCTATGAACCGTTCAGACCACCTGTTATATCTCAAACTAAAGTCATACATCATAAATAAGCTTTTATTTCCACACCCAAACACTACGATGGAGATGAATAGGTTGTTTTAAGTACAGTAAAAACAGATGGACTCAGAGACACAACATTAATTCTAGCTGTTAAAAAACAGGTGCAGAAAGAAACAGTAAATTTTATAACAAATGGGGTTTTTTTTTATTCTTTGTATATTCTGAACATGATTTTTTATACTTTATTTCTTTCAACAACTCATTCTTATTCCTAAAAATAATACTTATATTTATTCTTAAATGAATAATATTTAAAATACTTATGGTTAGAAGAATTAAGGAATTTAAAAAGTATTTAAAATTATATACATATTTGTAAGAACAGAATTGTGAAGCAAATTACATTCAAAAACATATATTACAAATGTTTACGTATTTTTAAAAAAATTATTCAAAAAAATGAATAAGATCTAAATATTCCTCGTTTATTAGAGAATCTGTTCAAAACTATGAATCTTACGCTCATTTTGAAATGATAAGAATCATTTGGGATATGCATTTTAAAAAAAGATTTATTCAGGGTATGCAAATATAACTTACCTGTTACTTTTCATCAAATTGTTTGGCAAAAATTAATAAATTTAAAATTTGAAAATTCAGTTTTAAAAAAAATTTGTATTCAATATTTAAAAAGATAACTATGTATAATATCTATTTAAATTAAATGTGTTTGAAAGTAAAGTTTCATTTTAGTTTATTGCCATAGTTTTATTCTGAATTACTTTTATCAAGTTCAGAGTAAGAATTTAATAAAAGTAATTGTATAAGAAATGATTAAAATTTTGCTCAATTACAATTTTAGAAATTTAGAACAAATTCGACGAAATTATGTTTCTTGAAAATAATAAATTATTTAAAAAAAATATTTGATATAATAATTACTAAGAAAAAATTTATATTTCGTGAATACATTTTTTTTTAACGGCAACTCATTTAAATTTCGATGAAGATTACAAATAAATCATTTTTAAAAATATAGCATTTGATACAGAAATAAATAAATCATTTTGATCAAATAAATAAATCATAAATAAATAAAGTGAAATTAACGAAGAATTCGATTAACGAATAAATATTGAAAACGACGATTGCTAAACAACGACAATTCTTCAAAATCTTTCAGAACTCATACTCCACATTTGTGTATTATTTGGTAGAAAACTGTCACCTGTCAGTTCAAATATGGGTCCGAAAGTAAAGCTCTGTCTCAGTCATTGCCGAGTCTTCTCTCTTCGAAATCAGTGACTGCAATGCACACTGGGATTTATATTTCTACCCATTTCCCCTCTTGCCAGTGTCTCATTTCAAACTAGTCAACAAGTCAAGCGATGTTTGTTTCTTATAACAAATATTTTTAGACAAGTCTTTTCACCAATTCCATTAAAAGGTATTTCAAAAATACCACTTCTGTTAAAGATCATGTAAAATTAATTACCCTTGCATGATCTTGAATGGAAACTGGTATTTTAACAAGAAAAATTTTATTATTTGAAATAAAAATAGTCATTGAATAAAGGGTCCATGGAATTCAATTTGAAAATGGTCCGTTTGTTTAAAAACATCTTTTCTGACGGATGACTGTTTTTTATTTAGTTTTTTCATTTATTATTTATTTGCTTTTTATGGAATTTGAAAAGATTTTTATTCAATTCTTTGACGTGAATGGAGCATGAAATTTTGTCACTTTTTGATATTTTTTCGAACACCGAATACAGAATAGATGAGTAAACTAAAGAATCTTTTGTGTCAGTTCTTTCTTCGGCACGTATTTTCCTACACACTCTAAAAACTTCTTTTTTAGAAATATTTCTATTTATCAGGCAAAAAGGTAAATATTATCCATTTAGAAAAAAATTTTATCTTTTATTTTTTTTTTTTTTTTGGAAGATGTGAAGGATACTTTGAGGTCGCTGCAAATGCTTCCATTGAATGATTTAACATATTGAAAATTAGTTTTCTTAAAGTCTATATACAGTTACCAAAAAATAATATAATGCTTTTTTTTTTTTGTGATACATTCTAAACTACTGTAGTTTATTATAATATTTTTAAAAAAATGTACATAATACTGTGTCCAAAATGCAAGACCCATTTTCAATTTTAAAATTCCCCATGCTTTATGGCATTTAATTTTTTTTTTTTTCTTTTTGGATTGCTGGCACTGTCCTTAACATTTGTGTGAAGTTTGATGACGTCAAAATATTCATTAGTGATTGAGTTACGCTTGGCTTTGAGAGATGTTGGAAAAAAATTGATTGAAATGCGATTTTTGAAATGTCAATTCTGTTCGCAGAAACGTATAGAATGTTACAGAAGGCATTCTGGCGGGCATTTCTATATTGGAAAAAGAAATGTTTACAAATGGTATATAAACAGTTCAAAGAAGGCAAAAGAACGCGTTGAAGACGAAGAGCTCTCTGGTCGACCATCAACCACAAACGACGAAACTCATGTTCAGAAAATTAAAGATTTGGTTCTTGCAAACCGTCGATTTACAATTAGAGACCCTGCTGATGATGTTGGAATTTTCAAAAGAATCAGTCAATTCCATTTTGGGCCTCAAACGCGTCAAACGATGGGTACCGATAACACTGATGGTGCCAGCTCACACTGCATTGATTCTTCGTGACTTTTTCGCCAAAAACGAAACCCATATCGTTCCACAACCCCGTATTCACACTGTGCGACTTCTGGCTATTCCCGAAACTCAAAAGACCACTCCGGGGACACCGTTTTGGCCGATTGAAGAAATTCAACGTGAAAGCGCGCTTTGAAGGCCTTTGATGACTTTTAGCATGCATTGAGGATTGAAAAAAAGTTGGCATAATTGCATTGTGTCCTGAAGTTATTACTTTGAAGGCGATGAAATAAATTTGGAAGAATAAATAAAGAGTTTTTGAAAAAAAAATAATTGGTCTTACTTTTTGGGAAGCAGTAGTATATTTAAAAGAAGCTGTGTAAGTTATATTGAATAATGGATTTGATCGTGTTAAAAAAATTCTTTCTTTCTTTAATATTATAAAAAAAAAATATAAAAATCTGCACATAATTCTTTTTTTAATTTTTATTTGCAAAAAGGCCTACATATTTTGCATTAATTATTAAAAAGAGGAAGTATATATATTTATTTATTCAAGCACATCTATATCACGTAACATAACTATTTCACCATATGGGACAAATGATGGTATTATTATAATTTTAAATTTAGATATTTTATTAAATATATATTGTTTATTTTTGTTGATTTGAAAAATATATTTAAATTTCTGTTGTAGTACTGAAATGTTCGCCAAACATTTATATCACTTTAAATTTCACTAAAGAAAAGCAATAATAACTGAAATTTAAAATATTTTTGACCATTAAATTATTTTCGTCACATTATACGACATTATCCATAGTTGGAAAGCATTTTGCTTTGTATTAGTATTTTTTTCCCCTCAATCGGACTCGCGTTGTTGTGGATTAAATTAGTGATAGTAAATAAAAAAAAAAAAAAGTTTTTAAAAATAATGCGTTTAATTCTGTGCATGATTGTAAAAGTGCATACTTGTTCGAATTTTGTGTGTTACTATCTTTGCTTTTTATATCATCCAGGCATCATCGTTGTACAGTGATATGAATTTAATTCGTTCCATGATTGAGTTTGCAAGTCAAAATGTTCGGATCTCAAGTCAATTTTCCCTATTTGTGGCGCCATCTGAATTTATCAACTTAAGTAATAAGATAAAATAGTTTTATAAATAGTAGCAAAAATTTCTGATTTCATATTCTTGCATGCATATGAAATTTTTCAGATTTAATAAATTTTAATTGACAATTAACGTAAGACATATATAACAAAATATTCAAAAATTTACTGTTAAAACACCAAATTTACTGTTGTCCAAATTGTACCTCGAATTGAATTCTTCGTTTGAAAGATTCCTATGAATGAATTAAATTTTTCAAAAGCAAATAATTAACTCAATGAAAAATTTCTGTAGCAAAAATTATTTTTCTATTCCCGTACATTGAAGTCTCCATTTTCTCTCCTTTTTATTCTGACAGTTTTTTTTATTCTGGATTTGCATTACTTAAATTCATTGAACTAGAGAAATCATCTTCATTGTGAAAATCGTTTGAATGAAACACAGAAAATTGATTAATTAAAATGAATTTATCAAATAACCAATATCAAACAAAAATAAAAAAATTTTTTTACCAATCAATATCTTAAATGTAGCTTTTAAATTGTCATTAGCGCATTTGAATAGAAAACATTGTTTTGGTGTTCCCCTGGCAAAATACATTTATTTCTTAATGCTTAGAAAATATTATAAAATATATCCTGAAAGCCTGACTAGTAACAGCTTCACAAACCAAATTCAGCATATAATATAATCTGTACACATTTATGAATTTTCCATCAAGTAAATGGCAAACAATATTTGCATAAGTATTTTATTTTGAATAATATTTATTGTTTATACTATTATCTGCGGAATCAGTGAATGAATGATGAATGAGTTAATGAATTATGAATTAATTAAATGAATTATGTAACGTAACATAACAGAATGTAATGAAAATGAAAATTTTTAAAATTATAAAATATTATAGGTTAGAAGATAACTAAAGAATAATTTACTTGAAGACTTAAAAGTCATATATTATACAATTTTAATTAAAATTAAAAAAATATTTGTTCAATTATCACATCAATAATTAAAATCTTTCACGCCTTCCTCATTTACTAAGATAAGAAATTTTCTAGATCTCAAAAATTTCCTTTGCAAACATACATCCTTTTGTTGAAGTTTCCACGTTTCTGAACAATACATATTACTATAAGGATTAACATTTACAAAACAAAATAATTTTTATAATACTACTACTACAAATTTTAATGATGAGACAATATTTAAATAAGAATTGAAGCAGCATCGATATAAACATATAGAATTTATATGTAACAAATCATTTTTTTTTTTTATGCTGTGGAAAAACGATACATTACAAAAACTATTAAGGATCCTATGCTATTTTTATTTCTAAATATTACAAATAAGGCTAGTTTAAATATTTATAGAAATGTATCTTTATTGAATGGTGTACAGCAATGCAATCACAAATACACTCCTGTCCATAAATTAAGGATAATGAAGTTCAGGCAAAGAAAAAGACAGAAGTAAAACAAATTTCACTTATTTGTAAAAGTATATTTATTAAACAAAAGGTAAAGAGCAAAAAGATGCTATATGTTTGACATAATTAATAAAAATTGCGATTTTTACTCCCTGGAGCAAATTTCAAAAAAAGAACCTATTTACAAAAAACAGTATAGCATGGTTAGTATGATGGTTAATATGGCGTACGTCTCCCGGACGATGCAATACAGGCCTTACAACGCCTAGGCATTCTGAGTATCAAATTATCAATCTGATCTTGGGGAATATTACACCATTCATCAAGCAATGCCCTCCGAAGTTCGGTTGACAGGTGGGAGGGGGTTGACGGGCTGCAATTCGTCGGCCAAGCATATCCCACACATGCTCTATTGGATTCAAGTCCTGTGAGTATGCTGGCCAATCCATATGGGGGATATCCTCCAATTGAAGGCATTCGTCTACAATGTTTGCACGGTGAGGACGGGCATTGTCATCCATAAACAGAAATTCAGCACCCATGGCACCCGAAACAAACGTACATGTTGTTCCAGAATGACATCCCGATAGATGTGGCCTGTCATCGTTACACTTCTGAACATGCAGGTCAGTTTTGGAACCAAGAATAATTCCTCCCAAACGAGCCATCCTGCACCACCGTAACGGTGTCGTTCAATGGTGTTCTCTTGGTGGTAACGGGTACCTGCCGCTCTCCATATGAAAGTCCGGCGAGAATCAGACTGCAAACTAAACCTGGACTCGTCGGAAAACATCACACCAAACCACTGTTGCGGTGTCCACAAGGCATACTCTCTACTCCATGATAATCGAAGGCGACAGTGAGTTGCGGTAAGTGGAACACATCTGACAGGCCTAAGAGCATATAGACCAATGTGCCCTAAGCGTCTGTACACGGTCTGCCTTGAAACTGTCGTACCGGTAGCTGAAGAGAGCTGACGAGACAGGTCTGATGCTGTGCTCCGTCTATTTCTTTGGCAGTAACTGCTAAATACAGGTCCTCATTTGGAGTCGTAACTCGGGGGCGACCTGTGCTGTAACATCTACTCACATTACCATCATCTTGGAATCGTTGCCAAAGCCTGGAGATGAAACTCTGGGTGATTCCAAGTTCCTCGGATACTTCCAGCTGGGTACGTCCACATTCCAGTCGTCCGATAATTCTATCACTTAAAAATTATCCAAATGCTTCCTTTTGCCATAACTATGCGGTTAGTGCACTGAAAGGGTTTTAAAGCGTTTGTGAACAATTTTACTTCTTTGCCACCATTCCTTATATACCCCTCTCTTACACTCTCGTCATTGTGACGTACTATCCGCGCCATCTGGTGGTTTCCTGTAATTTGCATATTCTTCTTCAAGAAGTGTGTGATAATTCTACAGCTGAAATTTTTATTTTAGAGTTCAATTTCTGTGTGATTCTGAATTATCCTTAATTTATGGACATGAGTGTAGTTTATGTATAATAAGAATACTGTGTTATGAAACAAAGCTGATTTTCGAGGTTGATAGAAGCTGGAAAGTAGAGTGAAGATAGCTCGATGAATTGATAGAAAATTTGATTTTACATAAATTTTGTTTGGTAATTTTCTAGTTTTTTGGCTGCCTTTTATCCATGAATTTGAGAAAATTATTCCAGAAAAAGAAGGGATTGGTTTGTCTTTACTCAAACTATATTATGATAATTACAATCAGCATTAGATTATTAGATTAGGAAAGCAAACTTGACAATTATCCAGTAAATATATTCGAGTTATAAAAGTAATAAAAATTATAATAGCTTAATAAATTGAATTTTGTGAAAGAATTTTATATATATTTATTTGCCAATAATTTTTTTTTTTTTTATTTCTGTACGTATGACTCTTTTAAAATACTCACAAAAACCTCAAGATTTCAATTTGCCCTAATTTACTGAAAATATTGATTCTGTTAATTAATTCATTGCATAATAAACTATTTATCAATAAAGATGGAATTTCTAATATAAAACAACTAAAAAATCACTTTAAAGTATTGAGCATAATGCAATTTTTTATTTTGAAATAAATTAACACTAAAAAATTATTTATTTCAAAAAAAAAAATTGCTTTATGTTCAATACTTTTAAGTGATTTTTTTAGTTGTTTTCTTTCTTTACATGTAATCTTAATTAAATGGTGCAAAAATATTGAACATCAATAAAGGATGAAAAACTAATTTGTAATAATAGTAATTAGGATTAATTAAGTGAGTGTAATTATAAAGCTGAAATATGACATATATCAAATCAATACATATATCAAATAATATAACTGAAAGTTACATTGCTTAAAACTATTAAAAGATGTTGTAAACTTCCTTTGAAACAACGATACAACCGAATTTTTAAAAAAAGAATCATGTCGGAAAAGAAAAAAACATGCAATTGTTCCATTTTTTTCAAATATCCGAATATGCAAATTTTGCTTGATATGCTGTAAATCATTCATTAGTATTAGCAAATTAAATTTCAGATTAGTTAACGAAAAAGATGAAAAGAAATGAATGGAATGCATTGATTGATTTATATTGGTGAGTTCAATGTCTGAACTAACCGAACAATTAACCGAATCAGAAGTCGAGAGAGTTACAAGTCCCCTTAGGAAAGAAGGGATTCCGCTTAGAAGGGACCAAACTTAATCCGTAAAAGAGCTTGAGTTCCCCAAAGAGTGATTCGTTCAATCTGAAATCGGGTTTCAGATAGACAGGTCGTAGACGGATCGATATTTAACACCTACAGACAGGAGAAACTGAAATAAGAATCCAACTCTTCTCCAACAACACCATTACTCAACTATTCTGCACCAGAGTGTTGACTTCAGCTGTTCGGAATCGATTCCACGTTGTAACTGTAGCACGAAATGCGTTCCGTTAACGGCAATTTCTGCGTTCTGCTCGCCGAAAATGGGCAGAAGATTCATGCCAACTGGATGAGAAACGAACAATCTTCTCCGACGAATCCCGTTTTACTGTGCAAATTTCCATCTGAAGAAGACATTCGTTTCAAAAAAGTTCCTGATTTGGAATAGGTGGGGGGATTATCTAACCTCCACATTATTAAAAATGAGTGTTTGATCTCTCAGAATAAAGATTAGGAGTATGGGGTACTTGTCTTTGCCCAGTATAGCTATTTGCTCTGTAGGTGGAAATTCATTTTTTATGTATAAAAGGATTAGATGAAACGTTTAACTGTCGCGTAATTTATTGAAAGACAGCACAATATAATGTGTGTGTATTCTACATAATAAACATAGAGTTCATCTAGAAAATTCTGTCAAACAAGTTCTTATAAGAGTTAAGTACCCTCTCAGCAAGTTTGAATTGTTTACTCTATCTCTCTAACTTGACACATACTTGTTTTCTCTCATCGAGAGGTATGCCTGACTGATCCGGTATTTCCAAGAAAATGTCCTTACGGTTTCCCAAGGAATATTCGCCTTTTTTTAATGTCCTTTGGTCTGCTATATAATTAACATGGTAATTAATGCATGTTTCGATTGATATAAAACCGAACCTTACACTTAGTATTATAGGATACGATTCTTAGGCCTTTTATGGTAACTTATGCTGTAGAAATTGGAGATAAATCCATTTTTGTTGTCAATTGCAATTTTACAACTTTGTTCCATATTGGTTGGCCGAAGGAAAACATTTTTGACGGCAAAGGGATAATATAAATAATTTGAACCTAATGGAAAGTGTTTATAACATAACAAGCAAACAAATTGCTGGCTGCTTATCTCCCCACTCCCAAGTAGTTCTAGATCCGGTAGAAGTTCTTCGAGAAATGTGGAACAAAGTTTAACAGGTTTCACTGGTGTCCAATGTTTCTATAGGTTAGATGAAACTATTCCCTTCATTAAAATTAACTTTCATACAAGGAATCACAATTTTGTATTCTTATTTCTGAGATACAAAAATTGTTCATTTTAGATTTAATACAAGAATCATTTAATAAAATGAATTCATCTTTTCTCAAAGAGCTCGCTTCTTTTTCCTAATTGTTTACCAAGTATGTGGCTAACCATCACAACCCTTCCACATACGAAATATCTATCCTAAAACTTGACATCCTTAAATTATTTTGAGCACAGCACATGAAGATACAATATAGACGGAAAATTTATGAAATATGTATGTATTGTGAAACATTGGAAAAGAAGTAATAAAAGAAAAAAAATTATTTCGACCGATTCGGCCGATTCATTTTCCGTGACGAATCACGTTATGCATATGTAGTGGATGTATTCTTGTAGTCACCATTGTAAGTAATCCAGTTATGCTATATGATTAAAACTAGATAATATATTATGTGAACTCGAGCACCATTTGCCTTCCGGCGATTCAGATGATATCATCAACAGTTCAAACATCGATTGTATGGAAAATTGGTAAATGATCAAGTTAGATGGATCCAAACAGATCTGCATGATACGGGAGAAGGGAATTTGAGGAGGGCTTTTATTTACAATAGAAATAAATTTTGATTTCATTAATTAAAATTTTAAATTGCATAAAATCAGAAGGAAATTTAAATAAAAAAAAAAATCCCACAATAACTACTAAACTTTTTTTTTTTTTTTTGATCCACGTATATCTATATGACTATTACCTCTAAAAAAAGGATTTAAAAAAACATGATTAACAAAGAAGAGTAATTTGATCGCGAAACGATAATCTGCTCGATTTAAAATGAAATAAAAAAGTTAACAAGGATATAAAAACGTGATTCACAAAATTTTTGAAAAAAATGCTTTGACATGAAAAAGATAAAAAAAAAAAAAAGAAAAAGAAAGAAAGGTATAATGTATATATATATACATATATATATAACAAAAATAATAATGAAGAATATGGCCTGAGGAAAAAATTTTTCTTAAAGATGTACAAACGAATGAAATAAAAAAGGACAAAATGGATATTGCAATTAAAAAAAAAGACTATTTAAGGTGGTTTTAAATTTCGATTCCTTTTTGAAGTTGCATAGGGACCTCTAACAAGCAATCGATTCATCCATTTCTCTTTTATATCGGATCTTTACCTTTCCATACAATCTGTGGTCAAACTATGTCTCTCTGCCCATCAACTGGAAACATCCATTTGCATGATTCGATCTATGTGACGTAAGGATATTATTCTACTGCATTTAGAATGCCGAATAAATTTTGAGACTGTACCTGACAAAAAGGAATTGATGCTCAACAGAATTGTACATTGTGGATTCTGGGATTCATTTGCTTTAATGGAAATTTATCACACTTGTTTGCCATTTATATATATATATATATATATATATATATATATATTTTACTTTTGTATTACAGTTTGTAGTATGTTTCTTTGTATATATGTATGCATAACTAAATATAGTTCTACCACTGATTGTGTGGAAAGTTAAACATCCAGTTTAAAGGTGAAAATGCGAATCGATTAAATTAATTATCAGAGATACGCAGCACAAAGCAATTTTTTTTAAAGTTTACTAGTCATAATGTGGAATATTTTTCATATAATTTTTATAGCAAAATTTTAAATTTTAATTATTAAAAATTAAAATAATTTTTGTTGAAACGCATCCAAAAATATATTCTTCCCATATTTAAATACCCTTCCGATTTGGCCGCTTGTCAATTTTCCACACAATCGATGATCAAACTATTACTGAAACGTTTATAAAATTAATGCAATGTCACGCATTAGTTTTTCTTTATACTATATTATCTATTACCCATAAAATAAATAGTTATTGTTCTCGAGAACAGGATTTTTTTGTGTCTTGATCACTTCCAATTTTGCACATTTTTTACTGAAATCTATATTTTTTTTTAAATTTATTTCACGAACTTATTATTTTTTTTAAATTTTCTTTCATGAGCTTTTATATACATTATTTATATTTATATTTTTTCTTACTTTTTTTAAAAAAATTTTCTACGAATAATTTTGAATAAAAAGGAAATTGAAGTTTTTAAACAGGCCATTAATCTGAAATTAAATTGAAAATGACAGTTGGGCTGTACTAAAATATACGTTTTCTAAATTTTACAAAGAATCTAGTTAAGATAAAGCTTAAAAATAATAATTATTAAAGTAATTATTAAATTAATTTATGTGTCCACAATAATTATTGTTTTAAAACTGATTATTATATATATATATATATATATATATATTATTTTTTTGTTATGAAATTATATGTCTGTATTAAGTAATCCAGAGTACTTTTTTTTTTATGCAGCTTTCTTGCCGTCTGTCCAAAACTGTTGTGCGGTTTTCATTACAGCACATAATCGTCGATTCACAGACACACTCGTAAATAAATAAAAGCTCAACTGAAAAAAAAAAAATACGGCAATAGAAAATAAAATAGAATTATCTCTAAAGTGACACGGTTTGTAAATGTTACTCACGATCCATTAATAAACAGCTGCCTCGCAATTGGAAATAAAACAGCGATCCATTTCAGCTGCCCTTCTTTTGGTAAAGCACTGGCAATGCTACAGATGTTTGGTCTACTGGATCTGGCGAATGCTATCTCTTCTCATTAATTTCGAAGGATATCAATAATAGGGCAACGTGCAATCGACTGAAATTGCAAACATTTAAATGAGTTTGGAGTAGTGGACTGATTTTCTGCTGTGTCAGTAGTTCTCGTACATCGGATCATTTCATAACCAGTATATTAAAAGGAATCAAAATAAAGGTTACGATCTACATAACCTTTACTACTAATTTAAGATAATAGTATGTGCATTCACAAATGTATTTTTTCTTCCTAGTTAGTATTTATTAATTTATAAACAAAAATGAATACATGAAAATAAAATCATTTATCCAATCTTAGACTTTCTGATGAACAAATTTTGCTTTGAACAATTGAGACGTTTAATTGTTTTTTTTTTTCTCTTGAGCGAAGCACTCTTAATAAGAGAGCATTTGTGCCTGTATGGCATAATATATATCCAATAGTAAATACTTTTGAAATACTTCTGCATGTTATATAAATAATAAATCACTTTTAAATCAATACATCAAGAATTTCTTCTCACATAGGCCTGTGATTTAATTCTTCTATTCAAATATTTGTAATTTTTCTACAGTTCCAAGTATTTGTTTGTTTTATGATATTTCAGAAGCAATTTTTCTTACATTCTTCGTTAACACCACTGCAGCTACTTTCTGGGAATTTTGAGAGAGCGATTATGCAGACTTCTGAACGACGTACATGCAGTAGCTTCCAAAATTCTTTGTACACATACAAATTTAAAAAAAAAAAAAAAAAACATTGTTCTATTCATTAATAAAAATTAATATTTCAGACAATATTTTTTTATATATCTGTAATTTTTCTTTAAAAGTTACATTAAACCTCTTAAGAACTTAGTAAACATTGTAAAAAAAAAGGTTACTTCACAAAAGTCTTTGCACATTTAGAAAAATTCTGTATATATTGATCAGCATTGTAGCATTTTGGTTAAGTGAGATTTTCTGTAATTTCTGCATCGATATAACTGTAAGCATCCATTACTATTTTTAATGTAATTACCGTTTAAAGTCATGTTTTCGTTTTCTAATCTCTCCAAATTTTATTGGGTTTAAATTCAGTAGTGTGTTGAGTCCAGTCTATTATATTTAACCTTCAGATTTTCTAATAACACAAAATATGAGCTCATATGGTTAATATTACACATAAAAGTATCAAACAACTGTTCAGTAAGAGTTGACCCCACAGAAGTCCGTCAACAAAGAGATCAGTCCAATAAGTACAACCACTTTAATTCTCATATATTGTGCTAAGCGCTTTGTTAGTTTGAAACGTTCCATGACAAAATCACCAGTTGATTTCTCTCTGCATTTCTGAATGTACAGTCAAACAGCGGATGCACGTGGCATTTCATTTCAATTTTTTTCAGATATTTTCCACCTGTAACAAAGTTTATCATCTGAAACTGGAATCCAGATAATTCCTTCATCTACAATCAAATCTATATTTCTGAACTTCAAGCTATGTTATAAATAATACCCATTAGCAGAAATGCTTTAATGAAAATAAAAGTTTTTTTAACTGTATTAAAATTTTCATTGTAGTAAATTTTTTCTTTTGCAAGTTAAATGATGAGGGAAAGGCTCAAAACAGTCTGTTTGCACTTTTTGTAATTTTTTTTTAATTTTTTTTTTTTATGCAAGAGACTGCAGCTGCATGCGTCACAGCATTCTCAAAGTATGGTTAAAAGATTACTTTACTTTGTGTGTTATAATACTTTCGTTGATTTTTATTTTTACTTGCAAACAGATATTACCAAGAAATGGATAATAGCCAAGAAGTTATAAATGTATAAAAATTAAGTTTGTATTAATTAACCAAAATTAAAAAAGATTAATAAATTTATTTCATGTTAAAAATAATTGCAAATGAACTTTTATTTTAATTCTAAAATCATGCATCCAAAATTGAAAAACATATGCCTTATCTAGGAATCGAACTTACGATTATGGTGTCCACAACGCAATGTACTCATTGCTATACTAACTACACAGTATAAAAGCAATTAATTTAGCATCGCATCTTAATTATTGAAACATTTCATCAAAATATGCATGTACAATTTTTTTAAGATATTAAAGCAAAGGAATTATGGCTTCTGTTTTGCTCTTAAAACATTTAATTTAAATTAAAAGGGAAAAACAATAATTAGATTTCTCTGCGTGTCCATTTAAAATATTTATAAATTCACTTCATAGATGGCGCTACCACACAAAATTCGAAAGGGACTACTTTTTTTGAGTAAAGAGGTGAAAACGAGCTGTCTGCTAACTAATGTATCTTAAACAGTTTAAAATGCAAACACGTTTACGTGAGCATTACGAGAATTATTCCAGTCATTTTCAATGTGCTTAAATTTAATTTAGAAAAGCAAATAGTTTTTCGCATGAAAATGAATATCAGTTTGAACAGCATCGTTTCTATGTGGATCGAATCGAAAGATGTCGATTGTTCCAAATTTATTTATTGCTTGTTATAAAGTAAAATATTTCGCATTTTTAAATCGTGTGTAAACAAACTATAGAGTTGTAATAAAATGCAGTATGCATAAGAGTTCTCGCACGTACATGCATTTTTGGAGGGGAGTTTTTTAGTTACAAAAAATGAAACATGGTCTTTTAAATGTACACTGTGACATTGGTGATTACTCAGGACACTGGTGATTACGTAGTTGCGGCAACTCAATAGATGTAACTATTTCGATGGTGACGAAAATGTGTCCTAGCGCTCTGGCGCTCGGTGACACAGTTCTCGGCGGTGCCATGGATGTTTGTAGTGGTCCGGAATCCACTTTAAGCCGTAAGTCCCGGTCTACCATGACTGTAAGTGCGTCACGGAGCCAAAGTCAGACTTCTACCTACGGATGCTCCATCACAACAGAAGCTGCTTCCTTCCCCTTCAATCATGAGTGCATATGGGGCTCGTGGGCCTGGCCTAGATGTCTGCCAAGTGGGATAAGAAACGACAACATAGGTTTCAAGATGAAGAACTAGTCCAATGAGAAATATTTCGTGGTTGGTAGTCTGTAGAAAACTGAATTATTCTTTAGATCGCTAAACAAGACGAAAAAAGTTATTTATTTACATATTTTATGCAATACATATTTTAGTCAAATATTCGCATTTTTTTTTTCAGAAATCTTGAGAATAAATATATATATTTTTTTTTTTTTTTTTGTAAATTTTATTTTTAAAGTTAAAATCACTATTTAGAAAAAACAACTTTCATTTTAATAAAATTGTTATTAGTTATTATACCAAAACTCTGTTTACTTATCTTGAAATAATTTTATACATGTTATAAAACAATTTGTAAAACCAACCACTCATAAATCTTTCACTCAATGATAGGTATATCCAAAATGTTAAAAAATTCCATCAGTTCCGTCAATCTATCAAAATCCACCATCTTTTGAAATCCCATTTTAAATCCCTATGGTGAAATCAATCTAATTCTGTCCTGTGTAGGAATTATTTAGACACACAATGCGCGTTTAATGAAGAATAAAATACACTTTTAATGTCTGAATTATTTAATCACCGAAAAAACTGTTAACATGCGAAGATCTATGGGTTGACAGCTTTAAGTCAACATGCCCCTGACGTGATGGGCTTGCATTACTAATATTCTCTCATTGATTTGTACGGGATTCGTTGCTTTGATTATTTGCGTTGCACTGAAAGCAAAATGCTTAAATTATGTGAGTGTTTGTTGAGAAATCTTCGAAAGATTGACCTTGTTTTAATTTCACAGGAACGTAGGGAATTGATTTATATTTTATGCTAAATAAATATTGAGCATATGCAATTCATATCTAATTTATGATGTGTTAATATTTATAATATTCATGCTTGAACATGTTCATAAACTAATATAGGATGATCCAAATAGGTTCTGCGCATTTAGATGCATTGTCTTGTAATAATTACAGTTACTTTCTAGAGCGCGTTTTTAAAATATAAATTTTTTTTAAATTAGTTTAATGTATAGTGGCGCCATCTTTTGGAACTCTTTATTTCATATTGTACAGACTAGAGAATATCGGGGGCTGGCATTCCACGGTCTTGTTCTTTCCTGAAGCTTTTATTTTTTATTTTTGTTTATTTTTAGTTTTACTAAATCATGAGACAGGCCTAACTTTGTACCAAATATGCTTTAATAACTTTTTTTTCTTTATATTATATTTTTCTTAAATTTTGTAATTTTAATTTGTAAAATTCCTTTTTGTTTTTCTTTTATATTTGCTGTATTGACGCTGTTATTTTTATGCATAAATAAGGACGTGGAAAATGTCGGTGTTGCTTTTATCCCATAACTACTCCTTAAATCAGGGCTGGCCAATCCAAATGATCTTGCTGGCCACTTTGGAAATGCATCCCTAACTCCGCGGACCGCCTATAAAATTATACATACCCGCTATAGACATTTTTTTATATTCATATTGCAACCTGTTAAGTTAGATGTTCCACGATGAGCGTGCATCATGAGTTCGCAAAATATAATTTAAGTATTCTTTAAACTCATAAATAAAACAGGCAATATCTGTCCTATATTCGCAAGAATGTTATTTTTAAAATCAAAGTTAATTTTTTCTCATAATTTCGACAATTTATTTTTAAATATATGAATACACAAATTTAATACATTGTTTTTCACTACTTTGGCCATTATAAAATAAATGTATTTTGTAAAAAAGTGGGATACATCTCACGGGCTGGAAAAATGTTCAAGGCGGACCGCATGCCACCCGCGGGCGCAGGTTAACCACCCTTGCCGTAAATGGTAGATCCGTTTCCGATCTGATTTGCATCACAACCAATCATAATGCAGGATTTTGATTGGTAATTTTTATTTTTTTAATAGCTATAATACTCATCCGTTGATGAGAAGTAATTTTAAGCGATTTAGAATTATTTTAGGAAGAACTGCATTTCGAAGTTTTGTAGCATAGTATATGCGATGGTAACTTGGCGATTTTCTGATGACTTACTATACTTATTGGTGAGAAAGGAAAAACTGTTCTATTATACAATGATTTCTTAAACCAATGCTTCATTTCTTAAGAATCTAGAAATGCAGACTTAGTTTATAGATATAACTTATAGGTAAAATTTATATGTGGTAATTGCATAATTTTGATTAATAAATATATGTACATTAATACCAAAAAATATACGTGTTTTTAAAATAATACGCGAGGAAAGGAAACCAAATGGCGACTCTAACCTAATATAAAGGTCAGACAAATTTGTATGGCTACTCCTGCTTCTACAGCTCAATGCTAGCAACGGAAGTGCGTTACGAGGTTCTTCTTAAGAACCCGTCAGATAACCTTAGCAAGTTTCATGCTATTTATGGATTAACTACTTTACCATATCACATTCCAAATGATGATATTCTGATACTTTTGAATTGACTGAGTTCAACAACCTGTCTCCACCACAAAGATTAAAAATAACGGAACAGAAGATTAAAATTAAAAAAAAACTAGAAATTGGATTTTTAGGTTATGTGACATATGGTTCATAATATGAATTTGAAAGAATACCATATTGGATTATGATTTGCAGAAATGAAGTACTTTAGGATACTTTAAGTACTTTATTACTTAAAGTTATTATTACTTTATTACTTAAGTACTTTTATTTTATTACTTAAGTACTTTAGGATGCGTTTAAGATGATAAT